>QRFJ01000275.1:349140-592717 GCA_006176705.1 Cocos nucifera | reverse complement strand
CTATCTTGAATAAACTATTTTTCAAGAAAGATGGCATGTCGACTCACAATCACATTGTGGTCTTCTGGAATGTAGAAATAGTATCCTAATGACTCTTTAGGATATCCTATGAATCGAGCTCTGAAGGACCTAAACTCTAACTTGTCCGCTTGTTGTCTTTTGACGTGAGCCGGACAACCCAAAATTCTGAGATGACTCAGACTTGGTTTCTTACCGTGCCATATCTCATACGGTGTGGTAGGAACGATTTTAGAGGAAACCCTATTCAGTAGATAAATTGAAGTTAACAATGAGTGTCCCCAAAGAAAATCAGGGAGGTCTGTGAAGCTCATCATGGATCGACCATATCCAATAGAGTCCAATTTCTCCATTTTGAAACCCCATTGAGTTGAGGTGTTCCTGGTGGAGTCCATTGAGAGACTATGCCATTTTCCTTGAGATAGTCTAGGAATTCTTTGGCTAAGATATTCACCTCCTCGATCTGATCGAAGAACCTTAATGGGTTTTTCAGTTTGTTTTTCTACTTCATGTCTGAATTCTTTGAACTTTTCAAAAGCTTCAGACTTGTGTCTCATAAGATACACATACCCATACCTAGACAGATCATTGATAAAGGTAATGAAGTAGACAAAATTGCCTCTAGCCGGCACATCAAATGGGCCGCACACATCAGTATGTACTAGGGCAAGGAGATCTGTGGCCCTTTCCCCATGTCCAACAAAAGGGAGTTTAGTCATTTTGCCTGAAGACAAGATTCACAAGTTGGATATGATTCGAAAGTCAACGGACTCAATAGCCTATTTTTCTCCTATTTATTGATCCTATCTTCTGCTATATAACCTAATCTCAGGTGCCATAGATATCTGTCGTTTAGACTATCCCTAGGTCGTTTGGCATTCACGTTTTGCTTGAATAACGAGCATACCTTCAGAAGGACCTTCCTTCTTGTTCTTTAGGGTGGCCAGATAAGTAGGGCAGTTCCGCTTCCAATGGCCGTCGCTGTTGCAATGAAAACACTTTCCTTTGACATCGACCTTCTTCTTCGGCTCTGCCTTCTTCTTCTTTGATCCTTCCATCTTTTGCTTTTTCAGAGACTTCTTTTTCTTTCCAGAAGACTTTCTTTTGGAAGAAGTCCGTTCCATAGCAAGAACTGAGCCTTTAGAACCTTTCATAGAAAGCTCAGCGGTAACCAGCATATTCATTAATTCGGCCAAGGAATTTTGAAGTTATGCATGTGGTAATTCATGATGAATTGCCCATATGCATCAGTCAAGGATTGCAGAATAATATCATTCTGCAGGTCCAAGTCTAACTTCACACCAGCTTCTCAAGCTCTTCCATGTTCCTTGATCATCAATCAGACAGTGATCTTGGACTGACTGCCCATCACGCATCTTAGCCTTAAAAAGTCATTTTGTGACTTGATATTTGGCTGTGCGACTCTGTTCACCAAACATCTCTTGCAGGTGAGCCAACATTTGGCGAGCAGTCCCGATATCCTCATGTTGGCGCTGGAGCTCATCAGACATCGAGCCCAACATGTAATATCTGGCCTTATTATCTTCGTCTATCCATTTTTTCCAGAGACGCTCTCTGTTCAACAGATGGACGGGCTGGTAAGGTGGAAGGGTCCTGGTCCAAAACATGGGTTAACTTCTCAGAACCCAAAATAATTTTGTAGTTCCTGAGCCAATCTTTATAATTAGGTCCGGTCAGTCTATGTGTGTCCAGGATACGTGCCAATGGATTGGACGCAGACATTTTCCTGTAGAGAGTCAAAGATTCTAGTTAGATACTGTAATTTTGACTTGACCAATTTATTTAGGAATTTTATTTTTAAACAAATTAGCTCCCACTATTTTCTCGGATTCCTACACTCCCTCTGTAGAGATGCAAAAATCTCCATGATTAATGATTTCTAGTGGGTGGTGCGGTCTCACCAACTGACTCATCACTCACCTAACAGTTATTGATGGGATTAGCCAATGAGTGAACAACTCTTGTTCAATGATTCTCTAATCATGGTGCACCCAAACTTGGTCTCTAATTCATGAATCTCACCGTATCCGGAATATTGATCCACTCCTTAGTTAAGTCAGACCCACCATTTGCATAGACTGGATTCCTAATTGAGTCTCTCACCATATCCAAATATTGAGCCCAACTCATCCTCCAGCCCATAGCATCCAATGCCTAATAGACATGGTTGCGTCTTCCGGTGCAACTGAGCCACTGTATCCAGCCGAGAACAATCAACCCCGGGAAGGGCCCACATCTACAATGGTGGAAGACCTCAGACTTAATCTTTTCTTAGGGAGAATTGATTTCAGGTCTCATTAAACTAGACTTGGCTAGTCATAACAATTATGACTAACCTAGTGGCATGGGTTAGCTCGGATTATTGACCACCTCAGATCAGAACTGTGTCAACAGAGATATGGTTCAGGTAAGTGAGATCGGTGGAAGGAATATGCCATTAACTCGTACAAGAAACGCATTCAGGTCGAGTAGCTTCCAATTAAAAACCAGTCGGTCGTATGTGCCAAACTTACCTTAGACACCAAATTGTTGAGTCAGAACCAATTGGGTTAGCCTACAATCCAGACTCTAACCTCTGAGCCTAATTAGGTCTTGCTTGATCGTGACTCGATCTTGACCCAGACTTAATCCTATTAGGCTGGTCAATTTAAGCATTATTGATCCATCTAACCAACTCTTGATTCGGTTTGATCAACCGCTTAGACCTAATTGAGCTACCCAAGCCCGAACCCAGTATTATGAATATGTCTTAGATCTGAAATTCTCAATTTTTTTTAGACCTAATTGAATATTCCATAAACTTAATTCTTAATTAAGTAGGGTTCATAAACAAAATATGCACAATAAATCCTAGGGTTTCAGGATCTAGGGTTTTGCAGAAAGTAAGTTTTGGGTTTCTGATTAAGGACGAACACGCAGCACCCCTACACATCATAAGAACACCCCATCGAATGGAAAGAGAGGGCCTTCAAATCCTTCTTCGTTCTTATGACGGACGGCCAAGAGGAACGCCTTAATCAGGAACATGTCAATACTACAAAACAGTTTCAGATCTATATCATATATCTCATATACAAAGTTAGATCTAATCATGGCATATTTTGCATACATCTCATGTATCGAATCATGCATATTTTCAGATCTAAATTATCTCATAATAATCTAAAAATTTAGATTTAAATTGATCTTATCAAAATAAACCTAATCTAGACAACTATGTAGAACTATTCTACAACTAGTCTAGACATGCATCAATCACATCTCATATGATGTTTAAAATTAAATAATTTTATTTGCTATTTTTTAGATGTTATTATAACCATTATAATATCAAAAAATAGTAAATAAATGGATCTAAAATATGGGTTAATCAAATTAAATTGAAAATATGCAAGACTATTCTATAGAACTATTCTATTCTAGAACTAGTCATGCATATCTTCTAATCTTAGATCCTAATCATTTAATTTTAATTTTTTCTAATTTTAGATCTGATCACATCTCATGTGACATCTAAAATCAATTATTTTTTATTAAAATAAATTTAAAATTAGATCTAAATATTTTTAGAACCATGGCTCTGATATCAGTTGAAGGAAAATCCTGATTTTTCCGGTCCAGGTTCGTTCAGATCTGATCAGATCAAGAGATATATTTTAAAAATTTTTCTCTTTGATCTATATCAGATCTTGATATTTTCAGATCTGATTCTTATTATTTTAATAAATAAAATAAATAAAAATAAATTAAATTAAATTTAATTTACCTGATTTGGGTAATCCTATTACCCTGTTGATGATCCTGTATTGCAGCGGAAGGTTCTGGATCTAGCCACGCAAGCGCCTGGCCTCTACCGGTATCCACTCAGGGTTGGATCTGGAGATCCTCTTCTTCTCTATCACGTCTCCAAAAATTAGATCTGGATCTGATTTGGAGGATCTTCAAAACTCCTTTTGAAGATCAGCAGTCGTCCTTTTGCAGCAGCGCAGCCTTCTTGCTTTTGATCGCCTTTCTCTTGATCTGAATCGCACCAGCAACTAAATCCAAAACTCCTTTTGGACGTGGAGAGCAAGGGGAGAAGAGTGGTTTGGCATGGAGAAGGAAGGGGAGAGGCAGCCTTGGGGCGTATGGGAAAACTCTTAGCTTCAATTCATTATCAATTAGAGGTTGGGCGCAGGGTCTTATTTATAGACTAGCTGTGATCCAACTCCTCTTCCTCCCAACCAATCACAACCCTTTATGTGAAATCAGATCTAAATCTGATTGGTTGAAAATAGAGTCCCCTGGATTCCTCCTTAGAGGGTGCCTAAGACCAGTCAAAGTTGGATTCTTAGAGAACTCTAATTGGAATCCAAAAAGGGAGATGGAGTCCTTATCCAACAAGGACTCCTAGGCGCCTCCTAACTTGGGCACACGCCACCCTTGGCGTGCACCCTTCTCCTTGCCAGGTTCTGGCAGGGGACAAGGCCCCCACCAGCTCTCCAATAGGTGCATGACATGTGGTCAAAAGTCAAAGTATCAATGGTCAACATTTGACCAGTCAAAGGTAGACTTTTGACCAAAGTCAAAGAACAAGAAATGGCAGGTGACCAAAAATGGCAGGTAATGTCTTACAAAATAAGACAACCTTTTCTGACTTGGACAACCTCCAGTCAGACCATATGAAGGCCTCTGATTGAGCACAAACTCCTTTGGCTCAGTCAGGACAACTTATTTATGATAGTAAAAGAAGAACGTTAGGTTCAATCGAGTGCTAGCACGATTTCCTTGAACCTAATTGAATCTCATTCAGATCAATTGAACTAGATCAGTTCAATTGATGATCACCAGATTCAAACCCTTGTTTGTGTGACCCAGTTAGGTTCAGTTCTGTATGGTAATGGGATATGTCATGATCTCTATCATCGACATCATCGAAACTCCTTTCGATGGATCAGAACTCTTCTGATTCGAACAGCTAGAATGATCGATCATCTAAATCATTCTAATTGCTCCCAAAATCCACCAGTGACACCTAGCAGTATATGGTGGCAACCCATCAGAGCTGAATGCGAACCTCTTGGTGTAGCTACCTGTGTGATTAAGTTCTTCTATCTTGAGCCCCGATCAGATTAGGGTTAAGGTAAACTCGTCAAACCCTAGTTTCTGTCATATGATGTAATCATTCGATTCGAGTCCAATGTGAAAATCTAAATAGAAACTCTTTCTATTATTTCACTCTGCCATGGCCATGGGCTTCTGGACTTGATTCTCATGATCATCATAGGGCTGCTCCTCTACCACCGAGGTAGATAGATTCCATCTTGATGCCAATCCAGTTCCTACAATGAACATGCTATAGCCAACATACACCTCAGGGTTCCATATGGCTAGGAGACCGAGTAATGGTGTAGTCAAACTATAACACCCTCAAGGTGAACTGCCGATGCATCCTCAGGTCAAAGAACCAGACACACTACTGCAGCATCGAGTCAGTCATTGACGAGAAGGTAGACTCCCTAATGACTACTCGAGGTGGTCACGCTCAGTGCCCTCATTCTCTAACGAAGTACCTGTACTCTCGCTCCGGTGTCTCCACACCATAGACTCAAGACTCATCTACTAAAGAGAAGCGATTGTACACCAACCTTTCGGATCAATCACCATCCTCGTGATGATCCTATGGTCGGGAGCAATTTATGAGTTAATAATGATTATTCATGTCTTAAATTTTCAACTCTTGAAAATATGAATTATCATTGCCATTAACTTAAAGGATGTATCACAGACACTAAATACACATATGTGATAGAAAATAATTCATTTATTGATTTTAGTCAAAATTACAATTTTGCTCCTAGAAGTGTATTACAAGTGTCAGCCAATTCTGGCTTCTAGGACACATATATCTAACAACTTGTTGTCTAAGGATGGCTACCCAAGGAGGAGGGTGAATGGGGTTTCTAAAAAATTTTAGCCAATTTAAACTCTAATGCAAATATGTGCTTCTAATTAAAAGAACTTGAATTCTTATGGTGAATAAGCAAGATGTAGCAGTGGAATTAAAAGCAACTAGATGATGCAAATATATAAAGCAAATAAAGAAAGCAAAAAAAGTAAAATCATAATACAAACATAGATTTTATAGTGGTTCAATGCAATCCTATACCTACGTCCACTCTCCAAGCTCTCCTTAAAAAGTTTATTATAATTCCTAGATACCTACGTCCACTCTCCAAGCTCTTCTTAAAAATTTTATTATAATTCCTAGATTATAGTATATTTATTTTAATCCAGGATCATAAATAAATTTAGTTAATTTTGCTGGGCTCACCAACGACAACCTTACATCGATAGTTTTCTCGGATTCACTATCAATCCAGTTGGTTTTAACCTAGGAGCACCAACCATAACCTTTACATTATCCAATTTTTGGCTTGGACCAATCTATACTCCAAGTTTCTTTCCTTCCAAAGAAACTTGTAAAGAAATAAAAATACAAGTATAAGAATTCAGCACAAAAAAAAGAAAAAAAAAAACTCTTTTTGAAGTTTGATGGAGAGGCTGAAAGATGATTTTTGAAGCTTTATATTCTCTCATTTGAAGGCTGAGAGGAAGCTTGAATGAATGAGGATGATCATACTTGGAAGCTTTTTGAATTTGATGTACAAAATCCTCTCTTTTCTCTCTTTTTCTTTATATATTCAATGAACGTCACTATTTTGATGATTTCTATTTTTAATCTACTTCATCTCACTTTCTAAATATTTTTCTAGCCTTTTATACTCTTTGTGATGGTTGGAAGAGTAGTTCTAGCTGTTGGAAGCCTTGAAATAGCTGTTGGAGTGAAAAAATAGTCGTTAGAAAAAGCTGCAGAAAATTAGTCATTACGATCACTAGGTTGGCTCGGTTTATAGCTGGATCGATTCAGTCCCCTAGATCTTGAAAAACTAGCTTTCTGTACTTTTTATCTTTTGCTTCCACTGTGACTAGATTAGCTTAGTCTAAACTTTTCTCACATCATGCCATCATTGTTTGATAAATATTTTTGATTATTAATTAGTATAATTATTATGTATGTTTGATTAATTTTGATGATTTATCATTACTTAAAATGATCATACTCTATGAATTGAAAGTTTGATTTATTGAATATATTGACTTTAATGATTTATTAATATGTATGCATATGATAACTCCTTTCATATTTTAATAAGTATGATTAATTTTGATACTTGTAATAATTTAAATAACTTGATTTTAAATTAACATGCTCTCCTTTATATATCATGTTATGAATAAAATATCATGTTATCATGTAATGTGTTTCAATAAATTAGCTAGTATAAGTCATGAAGTGATAATATACATAAACATAAATGCATACTTCATGAAAACTTCAATTAATGTTTTATATAATTTTTATACTCATATCAAAATAATAAGTATTAAGATTTCAAGCATGAAATTCATTGAGTTTCTTAAGTATTAATTCTTTAAGCATATACTCAATATACCTTTTTCCTTTTTGACAACATCAAAAAGCTCATGGAAAAGAATAAAAAAAATTATTAAAATCATCATCAAGATATTAAATTAAGAGATTTATCAAATTCATAAAGTCAAATCAAAGAAATCATCTCTTCTTTTAAATAAATATTTTTTTTTCAAAAATTAGCTTGAATTCAAATATTAAAGACTCTTCTCCTTTTTAAATTCAATCTTTTCTTTTCTTAAGAAATTTTAGTCAATTAAGTTTGGCAAAGATATGTATCAAAAATATATCGAGTAAAGTAAAATAAATAATATCAAAGCAAATGATAGTCATATTTTTAAATTTATGACTTTGAGTAAAAATTACTTCAATATAAATAATTTATAAGAATTTTGCAATGCACATCAAAAATTTAGTATCAAATTTGAATTTTTAATGAGTTCTAAAGTTAAGTTTAGAAATTTATTTCTTAGAGTAAGAATATATTTTTAATTTAATTTTAATTAATTATCAAGAATAATCATACAAATCAAAATATGAAACCAACATATTAATGATACCACTTTAAATAATTTTTAACATTGAAGAATAATTTGTTTATCTGATAGCATTTTAAATCAAGTAAATCAAATTGAATAAATATATGAAAGCATAAATTGAAAAGATTATAAAGTATTTAATGAAAAGTTTAAAATCAATAAGGCTCAAAATAAGGTAATTGATAGAAAATTTAAGATCACAAATTCATTAATATTTTTTTAATCAAATTAAATCAATAAATTTTTTTTATTTTTCATATTAATAGCTGGATTAGTTTATTTTTCAACTTTCTCTCCCTCTATATTTCAAAATAAGCATATTTTAAATTTAGATTATCAAAATGATATATATATATATATATATATATATATATATATATATATATATATATATATATATATATATATATATATTATATTCATTCTTTAGCATTATCTTTCATTTTTTTTTCAAAATTTGCATGTTTAAGCTTTATAATTTTTGTTACTCCTCCTTTTTCTTTTGCATGTTTAATTGATACCACATTGATATTTAATTAATACAAATTTAACTTTTAAGCTTAGATTTTTAAATTTGATTGATACCAATTTAGTAATTATTTTATCTTTAGTATTTTCTTCTCCTTATTTTTGCAAACAAAGTTATTTTAAAATTAAACATAATTTTAAGAAAATAAGTATCAATCGAGTGAATTAAGTATTAAATTATGCATTCAGTTTAAATAAATATAGCATTCACTCATGTAGATACTAAATTTTTTCAAAATTTTACTCTTTATTAAATTCAAAGGATGTCTACAAAAGGATGTATATAATAAGAATAAACATTAAGAGGATCAAAAGGGTATGACATGTACATCTATAAAAAACATATTTAAATTTCTATCTCCCTTGTTATAAGAAATATCTCTCAATTAAGTTCAAAAAATATATGAAATTCTATGAATTTATCTCAAATGGTATCAAATCAAAAGTATATCAATATAAAATATATTTAAGACATTATATCCAATTCTTTTGCCAAGAATAATGCAATAAAATGTAGGACAAGAATGATACCATGGATATCAATTAAACTAAAATTTAGATCAAATCATGATTTTCTTGATAATTCAATATCACTTAAAGGTCAATTTTATAAATTCAGCTTGATACCAATGATTTTAGATTTAAATTGATAAAGATGAATTGATTCAAATTAAATAATTTTGAGGATTTTGAATCATAAATAAATTTGAATTGATTTAGCAAATCAGTCAAGGCACACCATAAAGAGATTTTCAATTATTCTTCAAAAAGATCATCTCTTCCTTTTCTTAAGAAATATCAAGCAATTAGGTTCAGAAAAAATATATATTTTTAAATTTATCTCAAATAATATCATATAAAAAAAAGCTATGCAGAATCAGATTTGAAACATAGAATATTATTTTTTTATTTGCTAAAAAATAAATCAATCAAATACATGATAAATAGTAATACCAATTACTTAAAATTGAAGTCCTCTTTAAATGTTTAGCTTTAAAGATAAATGATAACTTTCTTGAAACATCTTGCTTGATCTCAACTTCAATAGATTCAAGAAGATCATTTTTCAAATTTAATTTTCAAAATCAATCAATTGGAATAAAGTATAAATGTTCATCAATAAATTTTTTTTTAAGATCAAAGAGGCAATTGAATCAATAATCAAGAAGGACATTCAAGTCAATTGGAGGGATCAAAAAATAATAAATTGAGGGTTCTAAAAATCAAATCAAATCAAGAAAAAATTGGATGAAGGCTCTATGAATTCAATTCAACTAGGAAGTTTTGAAATTCTTAGGGGTTAACCTAAGATGCAATATAAATCAATACCTCAAGCACTTGATCTTTTATAATTAAATGTCTTATATTCAAGTACTTATTCCATCCAAGGTTTTAGACGAATTTTGATAATTTAACATCTTGTAGGGAATGCTAAAAATTAGTTTCTCTTATGCGTTTAGCGATTAAAATATTCATGTCCAATAAATTAATTTTTAATTAAAATTTATTAATTATAAAATTGATATGAAAAGACTTAAAATATCATGCTGAACATTTAAGATAACATGATATTTCATTCATAACATGATATATAGAGGAGAGCATGTTAATTTAAAATCAAGCCATTTAAATTTCTATCTTTCTGCATTTTTTGTCTTTTGTTTTCACTGAGACTAGATCAACTCAGTCTCAGACTGGATCGACCTAGTTTGCATGCCATGCATACCGAACAGTCCATTTTAAAAGAGAATGATCTAGGAGTCATCCCTTGGATTGATTCTTTTGTTAAAACTTGATTTTTTTTTAATTTATACATCCAAAAATTATGAAACTGCCTCCAAAAGATTAAAAATCTTCTAAGCTTGTTCTCGAGGCTTCCAAAATAGATTTTTTCTAATTTTATAAAATTATGATTTTATCTCTTATCATTTTTTCTTAATCTTCAACTTGATAAAATTATAATTTTAACTTGAACATCTGAAAAGACCTATATCCATTCTTGAAATACATGGTTAAATACTTAAACACTCAAAGTTTGATAATCATCAAAATCAATCATGAGATCAACATCCATCATGGCTTGCATCCATGACTCATGGTCTTCACTTTCTATAGCCTCTATATAATTCTAGATCTCTATTAGCAGTGATGAGATCATGGAAAATAGCCTCATCAATGCCATATCTGATAAGTCTTCTGATAATATGCTAGGGCTTATGCAATGCCATTCCCATGGGCATAATATTTCTTCTGCCTGAAGTCTATATCTCCTCTTATAGATCCACCTAAATAGCTTGCTCTCCATGCTGGTCTTCCATCTAAGTAAGTACTCTCCTATCCAGCTTTCTCTCAACAAGAATATCCCTATAAGTAAATGTAGACTACATGTCATCTATCTCTAACAGAACACCACTGTCCACCTTCATTTTTTCATATCCATCTATACTCTCAGACCTCTCCAAGATGCTCTTCTTATCAAAGATGATATTCCTGCTAATTACTAACTTTGATGCTTGAGAATTTTATAGCAGGTATCCTTTGACTCCTTTAGGATACCCAATAAAAATCATCTTTTGAGATTTAGGATCTAACTTGCTCCTTTCAGTTGCCTCTACAAGTGCATAAGTTGGATAACAGAAGACCTTCAGGTGGCCAAGCTTCACCTTCTTTCCACTCCAGATCTTCTCTAGAATGCCTCCATTCAGCTTGCGATGAAAGAATCTATTAATAAGAAAATAAGAAAATGTTATAGCATCATCCAAAAAAATTTGAAAGTGATATATGTAGCCTCAAACTTCATGCCTTCTCGATCAGTGTTCGATTCATCCTCTCTGCGATACTATTCTGCCAAGAGATCATCTCCATTATGTATGATATTTGATACCATTTTTCTCATATCACCTTCTAAACTCCAGGCTTGTATACTCCACTCCATTATTCGACCTTAGATATTTCACTTATATCCCTGACTCCTCTACCTCAGCTCTCTAGACTATGAATCGAACAATTACCTCTGACTTCTTCTTGATTAGATAAATCCATACCTTCCTGTATAGTCATTAATAAAAGTGGCAAAATACTTTATCCCATCTCTAGTTGATATAGGAGCTAGTCTCTAGACATCCGAGTGCACTAAATCTAGTACTCTTTTACTATGCTTGATACTCTTGGCAAACTTCATCCTATGCTATTTGCCAAAAATACATGGTTCACATAAATCTATGCCCTCCTTTTTTAGGACTGGGATTAACCCTCTTCTACTTAATTCTATGAGTCCTTGGTCACTTATGTGATCCATCTGATAGTGCCATAGCTAATATAAAAACTACTCCTCCTGTACTGCTGCTAGCACCTCTACATTATCATTTACAATCGAGCCCTTCATTCTATAAAGATTATTGCTCAGTCTTTTATCTTTCATCATCACTAAAGCTTCTTTAGAAATCTTCAAGCATCCACTCCTAGCTTGGCTACTAAAAGCGTAACCCTATTCCTCCATGTAGCCCAAAGAAATTAGATTTTTTTTTAAAAAATTCTAGTATATGCTTGATATTAGATAATGTATGAATGATCCCATCGTACATTCTCATCCTAATAGTGCCAACTCTAGCCACCTTATAAGGATGATCATCTTCAAGACTGACACTTCCTCCATCAGTTTTTTAGTAGATAGCAAACCACTTCCGATGAGAAGTATAGTGATGTGAGCATATTGAATCTAATATCCATGTAGTATCGCACTCTATGGACCTATTTGATATAACTAGCAGATCTTCTCCACTCACCAAAGCTGTATCATCATTCTTTTTGGCCTTTTCTTTTTCTAACTTTAAAAGAAGATAATTTCTCCTCAAGTATCCAAGCTGATGATACTTGTAGCATTTGAAGGTCTTCTTCTAATCCTGAGATTTTGACCTACCCTTAGATTTATCCTTAGCCTTCTTCATTGATCTTTTCTATTTTTCATTTACAGCCAAGACCTCAGACTTAGGATCTTCTTTGTTGATATTCTTCCTTTGCTTATGATAAGTGGTAAAAATATAATAATAAAAATATTAAATTATAAAATAAATTAACTTATTTTTAAGAAATTAATATTTTTATTAGTCTTTTATAGGAAAGAAGGCTATCAACGGGAAGATCTTATTTTTCTAGTTTAGATGAAATAAGTTTCAAACAAAATGGACTTCAAACAAGCTTGAAATTGAATTTCAAAGAAAATGAAGAAAAAAATTAATATTTAAATGTCGGCCCATCCGGTTCAAATCGGCTCAGCAAACTAGCCCAGCCTGACCGCATTAAGACCAACTCGATCGCTTGGCTCACTTGAACCGCTGACGCCCTACTGACGTCGTGCTGTCATCAGGATTTTTTGCGGCGTATGGTGGACCGCTATAGTAACCGAAGTAGGAGCATTTTCGGTATTTCACATGACAACACGTGCGCTGATTCACTAGCAAATGCGGTGGCCATGCAAGATTGAGCTTGCGACTGGTTCACAAAGGATATTCTAGAAATTTTGTCAGATTCGATGGATGCTGTTCGCTGGGATTTGATCGAACGATCGATTTTTATGTGCTGATGGATGGTCCAGGCGATTGCCGATCGAGATCCGATGGTGGAGGCTGAATCCAATTTTAAATAAGCATCTGAAGCCATCTTTAAGCATGATCTGGTGGCCCAGATTCAATCTTCAAGCCTGATCCAATGGTCCAAATGAATTCTGACTTGATTTGGATTTTTAAAATAGTTTTTGAGTGGTTTTTAGCCCATTTGATTGACATCCAATGGTTAGAATCAATCCAGGGCTCTTTTTGAGTTATTTTGAGAGTTTTAAATCTAATTTCAATAAGATTTTGATCCAAGACCATCCTGATTAGCCTATTTAAAGGCCTGTAGCCTACTATTGCTGAGAAAAATAAGCAGAGAGCTAGAGAGTTTAGAATTAGATAGAGTTAGGGAGATAGAGCAGGATAGAGAGTTTTAGGGAGAAAGAGGGAGAGGTCTAGAGAGAGTTTTTATTCTTTATTTTCTTTTCTCTCTTCAAGATCAATCAAGCAGCTCATCTTCTTTATCGAGTTCTCTACACCAAGAGCAACGGACGATCAATTTCAGTGAACAAACAGTCTAATTTTTTCATACTTTTTATTTTATTTACTATTTTTGATCTTGTTACCATGAACTAAATTTATTTTACTAAGACTAAGGTGTACCCACTCTTTTGATGCAATATTCAGTATGATTTGCTTTTAATTTTATATTTTGTTCATAAGGAGTATATAAATCTATTCTTAATGCTTTTAGATTACTGTCTATCTTCTAATTGATTTGATGGACATAGATGATATGGACCAAGTACGTCTATATCGATGCTTCTTGATTTATATATCTTGTATCATGAATCGAATTAGAATTCAAATGCATGCGGGAATTTTAGTGCACTTTGGACGTAGTATATTTTAATTAGAGGATTTCATAAAACTTAAAGCATCAGTATTTATTTAAATTATACCTGGACCAAAGGGTAGTTAATAAATATTGATAGTTTTGCTATGCTTGGACCAAAGGATAGTGAATAACTTAGGAGACTCCACCATCACATGAAACAAAATTAACCTAATTTATATAAATACTTAAATATTATATTGATTGAGTTGGTGAACCGATTGTCTTAGTAACCTATTGCTCTTGAGTTTAAAATCCTAAAAATTATACACTCTCTATTTTCTTATAATTTATTAATTTATTTTTTTTTATTTTTTCTTATTTTTTTTAATTCTCATAAATCGATTATCTAAATAAAGCTTAAAAAAGAGTTTTTCAGTACTTATTTTTCAATCATCTAGGAATGATATTCTATTCAATTACTTTATTACTTGATCGACTGGTGCACTTGCCATAGCTATAGATTAGCATGAATCAAGTTTTTAGCACCGTTGTCGGAGATTGTGTCTAAAATAATATTAAAATTTTGATCCTTGCTTTACTTTAAAATTTTATTTTTAATTTTTATTCTTATTTTAGTTTTAGATTTGTTCAGTGCATGACACGTACTGGACATAGTGACTTACTACCTTTAGATCCAAAAATCGAGAGGACCATCAGAAGACTACAACAAGAAAGAAACATGGCAACTGAAGATCCTAATGACATTAATCTGAAATTGGATATGGCGACCAAGGAATGATAAGAAGCTATTCGAGCGGCACATCATCCATTAAACGACTATATTAAACCATCTATAGCCGACGCAGCTTCCAGCATTAGGGGACCGCTCGTGTGAGCAAATAACTTCGAAATAAAATCGATGATGATCCAGATGATTCAGTCAACTATCCAATTTAGTAGACACATGCATGATGATTCGAATGCCCATATTTCTAACTTTCTTGAACTTTATGATACTTTTAAAATTAATGGGGTGTCAGATGATGCTATTAGATTAAGGCTATTTTCTTTTTTTTTTATGGGACAAAGCTAAAAGTTGGTTTCATTCTCTTCCTGTAGTATCTATCACAACTTGGGATATCCTAGCTCAGAAATTCTTAGCCAAGTACTTTCTACCTTCCAAGACTATAAAGATGCGCAATGATATCACTTCTTTTATGCAGATGGACATGGAGACACTATATGAGGCTTGGGAGCATTTTAAGAAACTGCTGAGGAGATATCCACGTCATCAACTATCCGTATGGCTTCAGGTATAAATTTTCTATAATGATTTATCTCCTACTAATCGTTCTATGATTGATGTAGCAGTAGGAGGAACCATTAATCAAAAAATGAAGAAAGAAGCCTTTGATCTGATTGATGAGATGACATCAAATAGCTATCAGTGGCAAATGGAATGCATGATACCAAGAAGATCAGCAGCTGTGCGGGGAGTGGATTGCATTCCAGCTTTATTAGCCAAAATTACAGCCCTTAGAGCCAAAGACAATTATATAAAAGGAATAGCTATGCACATTCAGAGCATCACTTGTAATCTGTGTGGAGGAGGACATGATACAAGCGACTATCAGACAGGTAATTCTTTTGCTAAAGTCTCTGATACTGCTAGCTATCTTGATAATTTTTTCAGGCCACAACAAAATAATTTCTTCTCCAACATATATAATCAAGGATGGAGATAGCATCCAAATTTCTCATGGAGCAATCAAAATGCAGCACAACAGCCACCCCCGAGATTCCAAGCACCTAAGAAGAAGTCTGATATGGAGGAGCTAATGGTCTAATTCATGCAAAACCAAGAAGTGACTATAAAAAATCTAGAAAATAAACTCAGGCAAGATCAAGTAGTAGCAATTCAAAACTTGGAGATACAAGCAGGATAGATGGCTAAGATAATCTTCGAGAGACCAGAAGGATCCTTGCCTAGCAATACGGAGATCAATTTGAGAGAGCACATCAATGCTATCAACCTAAGAAGCGGTAAAGAGCTGGAGGAGCCACATCAAAAGAAAGAGATTGAAGAGCCAACTATAAATAAGGAACCATCAACTAAAATTCATCAGTCACCAAAATAATTAGTAGATGGATAGTCCTCAGGTATAAAGTTTGCTGATCCAAACGTGAAGGCCTACATGCCGCCATTATCATTTTCACAGAGACAAATATAGCATCCAGATAAGAAATTTTCTAATTTTTTTAAAATTTTAAAGAATTTACATATTAATATTCGTTTTATAGATGCTATCACTTAAATGCCTAGGTATTCCAAGTTTTTCAAAGAAATTCTAATAAATAAGAAAAAGCTGAAGAAGCATGAGAGAATAAATTTGCATGAAGAATGCTCAGTAATACTTCAAAACAAATTACCACAGAAGCTAAAAGATTTAGGAAGTTTTACTATTCCTTGCATGATTGGTGATTGTAGCTTTGACAAAGTTTTATATGATTTAGGAGCAAGTATTAATCTCATACCTTTTTTATTTTCAGAAAGCTGGGTCTAGGAGAATCAAAACCTACCACTAACACTCTTCAACTAGCTAACAGAACAAACAAATATCCAAGAGGTATAGTGAAGGATGTCTTGGTAAAGATAAAAAAAATTTATTTTCCCTATTGATTTTATTATTCTTGATATGGAAGAAGATTATGATATATCCCTTATCTTAGGGAGACCCTTTTTAGCTACCGGAGGAGCTTTAATAGATGTTCAACAAAAAAAATTAATTCTAAAAGTCCAAGACGAACAAGTTACTTTTAATATTTTTAAAGATATTAAATATTTTGATGATAATTATTAAAGATAAATTTTGCTTCCATTGAAGTCCAGTATGGTGCTTAGCCTGATATGATTGGTAATCGCAGAAGAGCTTCGATCGCAAATTCTTTCTTTTGAGCCTCTCCAATAATCGAGCTCCTTCCGAACCTCTCCGACAGCTGAGCTCCTTCCAAAACTCTCCAGCAGCTGAACTTCTTTTGGACCTCTCCAGCAATCAAACTTCTTTCAGACTTTGCCTTCAGTCAGATCCCTCCATCGGATAAATTTTTCTTCAGGTCTTTCCTCCTGCAGATCTACATGCAGATTTACTTTTGGATCCCCTAGCAGATCCATGTTCGGACATCTCTGGCAGACTTCTTTCAAAGATTCCTCCAGTTATAGGACTCTCGAATCCCTCTTGGTCGAACTTCTGACAGTCACCTAGAAAGATTGGTAAGTCACGACAATGGACACCACTATCGACTGGCAAGTTGCGACAACAAACACCATCCTTCATAACAAACTTTGCATGGTCTGAGCGGCCCATTACCAGATGATTATGGCTGTCGCTATTAGTTTGTTACAGGCTTCGTCTATAAAGGAGACCCTCCAGATATGTTTTCTCGAGACTCTCTTCTTCTTGTCGAAACTCTGCAATTTTCTCTATTGAGTGCTCCATTTCTGTTGGCCGAAAGAACTGACTTGATCATCGATGGGTCTTGCCGGAGCCACCATCCAGGCTCTGGACGAGACTTATTTTGCAGGTCACCAATGGTGACCTCATCTTCTCTGACTCCAATGCTTCTTCGATGAGGATCAGATTTCACGCCAATAGGATTGGCTCTAGAGAAAGGGCTTGAACCTTTAACCTTGATAAGTTCCAGCCCTATCCTTTTGAGGTTTTCTTATTCTTAAAGGAGTGCTAAGCAGAGATCTCTACTTTTTCTCCTCCAAAGTCTTCCTTCTTAAAAAAGATGTCTCCCAAGAAAGCTTCAACCCGGCAATCAACAGCCTCCATACATCCAGATCTGTCCACTCCTATTTCATCTCTGGCAACTCAAGCTCCAACTATAGCAGTGGTAGATGTGAAGCAGTTCAACTTACTGGTCCAGTAGGTTTGCAGTCTCATAAAAGCAGTACAGGCCATGCAGCAGCCTCCGGCATCAATTTGATCAGAGTAGATTTTCTTGGAGTCCCATGATCTGGTCTGGGGACGGCTAACTTGGGCTGGTCGATCGACGACCTTCGAAAAGGAAAGGCAGAGAGTTGAGAGCTCTTGCTCAGATCATGACTCAACCCTTAAGGGATATTTGCCCATGTTTAGTCAGAAGACCTTGAAGATCCACGATCGAGAGAATCTCCTGGATCAAAGCTTGTAAGAGATGAATCGATGGATTGAAGAACTCCGCCATGCTCCCTCCTCGCATGGTAATGATATCTGTACTGATCCTTCTTTTTCTCACTGCATCATGTAGGAACCTATCCCGCTGAACTTTAAGCTCTCTCAATTCGAAAGCTACGATAGGACTACCGATCCGATTGACCATTTGGAGGCCTTTCGGACGATGATGCTGCTCCATGGCGCACCAGATGCCATCCTCTATCGAGCCCTTCCATCCACTTTGAAGGGATCAGATACCATCTTTTTTTTTGATCAAATGAGCCATCAGTTTGTGGCTTATTTTGTCAGCAGTCGACATCCTAGATGAGGTTTGAAATTCCTCATCAACATCAAGTAGCAAGAGGGAGAACCCATTTGAGCTTACGTTAATCGCTTCAATGCAGCTGCTCTAGAAGTTTGGAATCTGGACCAATCTATCACTATGGCTGCACTAAAAGGTAGCCTTCAGAAGAACAACCTACTGTTCTCCCTAAAGAAGAAGTACCCCAAGAATTTTGCTAATATACTGGCTCAGGTTGAAGGCTATGCTCGAGCAGAAGAGGCCTTTAAGGCCAAGGACAATGAAGCCATTAGAGAATGGCGAATGGGCAAGCTGGGCAGGCCCATCGAGGAAGAAAAGTCGAGTGAAGCTTGACCGTGCTTCCGAACTCTCCTGAGCACAAGCGAGATCGAACTCCTCCTTGGGCTCGAAAGCAGGGAAGCCCAGATAGAAGGATGTGATGGGGCTCCCCCTTTCGAAGGTTCCACAACTATGCCCCCCTCAATGCTCCAAAAATCTAAGTACTAATGGAGATTAAGGAGCAGCTGCCAAGGTCGAAAAGGATGCGCTCCCATCCTTGAAGGTACAATCCAAACAAATTCTGTCTCTATCATCGTGACCATGATCATGATACAGAAGAATGTATCCAGCTCCAAGATGAGATCGAGGAGCTTATTAGGTAAGACAGGCTCGATCGATTCTTACGACATCAATCTGAAGGATGGGAAGATCGGCCAGGATTGATCAAAGCTTGCTCAAAAGACTTCAAAAAGCTGAACAAAGCTTGTCTAAAAGACAACTACCCCATACCCAGGATTGATCAACTGGCAGATGCAACCTCGGGTCATGAGCTTCTCACCTTCATGGATGCATTTTTCGATTATAACCAAATTCGGATGGTGCTAGAGGATGAAGAGAAAACCGCTTTTATTACTGATTGTGGTCTTTACTGTTACAGGGCTATGCCTTTCGGACTCAAGAATGTAGGAACAATATATCAGTGCCTGATCAATAAAATCTTCAGAAAGTAGATCGATCGAAATATGAAGGTGTACGTGGATGACATGCTCGTTAAGAGTCAAGCTTCAATAAATCACATTATCGACCTCGAAGAGATCTTTAGTGCACTTAAAAGTACAAGATGAAGTTGAACCCGATCAAGTGCATCTTCGATGTGACTTCGAAAAAGTTCTGATGATTTATGGTGTCGAGGCACGGGATTGAGACAAATTTGGAGAAAATTCAGGCTATTCAGGAGATGACCACTCCAAAAATGATTAACGAAGTTTAACATCTAACTAGAAAAATGGCATCCCTAAATTGCTTCATCTTAAGATCGGCCGAACGATGCATGCCCTTCTTTCAAGTTCTCAAGCAGCCAAAGAGCTTTTGCTGGATGGCAGAATGCCAACAGACATTCGAGAAGCTTAAAAACTACCTCGACTCACCCTCACTACTGGCAAAGTCTAAGCTTGGAGGAGAATTATTCTTATCCCTAGCAATCTTCCCAGTAGCCCTGGCAGCACTCCTGATCAAGGAGGAAGCGAAAGTGCAGCGATTGATCTACTACATAAGCCAAGTCCTAAGGGATGCAGAGATTAGGTACTCTAAGTTAAAAAAATTGACTTACTCTCTTCTAATTGCTACTAGAAGACTCTGACCTTACTTTCAGGTGCATACCATAACTATCATCATGGATCTACCAATTAAAGTAGTTCTTCATCGAACAGATGTCTTTCGAAGAATCGCAAAATGGGCAATCGAGCTTATGAAATTTGACATCAACTACCGACCTCGACGATCGATCAAAGCCCAGATATTAGTAGATTTTGTTGTAGAATGCACTATTTCGGATGAGGCTGAGCTTGAATAGGATGAAACCAACATTCTATGGTTGCAACTAAGCCCTCTCAAAGAGAATGCCGACCTTTTCGAAGGCTTTTGGATCCTGTATGTGGATGGTTCATCCAACGCTATTAGAGCAGACATAGGATTGATCTTGGTTAACCTCGAGAGAGTCATCGTCGAATATGCACTATGCTTCAAATTTTTGCAACTAATAATGGAGCCGAATATGAAGCTTAGATCGCTGGGTTAAAAATAGCAAAAGAGTTAGAGATAGATCAGCTCTAAGTTTTCAATGATTTTCAACTAGTGGTCGGATAGGTTAGTGGCAGCTATGAAGTCCAGGAGGAAAGCATGATGAAGTATCTTGAGAAAGTAAAGAACTTAGCTTCGGCCTTCAATAGTTTTAACATTTAATGAATTTCGAGGGTAAAAAATACAAGAGCCAACCTTCTTTCTAAATTGGCCACTTTAGCCCCAGTTGAACTCTCCAAAGAAGTATTTTTTGAAATTCAAAAGTGCCCAAGCTCAGAGGAGTTGTAGCCTGTTATGCAAGTTAAGCACGAGTCGAGCTGGATCGATCTGCTAGTTGCCAACCTCAAGGATGGAGCTCTTCATCATGATCTGAAAGAAGCTCAAAAACTTAAGAATCAAGCTTCTTGGTATGTTTTGTATGAAGGTAGGCTGTATAAAAGATCGTATTCTCTACCACTCTTGAGATATCTTTAATCTTCAGAGGTCGACTTTGTATTATGAAAAGTACATGAGGGGATTTGCGAAAGTCATATAGGAGCCGGATCCCTATCACAAAGGCTACTTCGGTAGGAATACTATTAGTCGATCTTGTACCACGACTCTATAGAGTATGTCAAAAAATATGACCGTTGTCAGAGAAATGCAAATATATAAAGACAGCCAGCCTCTAAGCTTACTCACTAAGTGCACCCTAGCCATTCGCGCAGTGAGGAATGGATATACTTGGCCCCTTTTCAATGGCATCTGGACAACGAAATTTTTTTTTTGTTGGGATCGACTACTTCACCAAATGGGTCGAGACCGAACCATTAGCAAAAATTACTAAGGACAAGGTATAGGACTTCATCTGAAAGTCAATCATCTATTGGTTTGGTTTGCTCCGAACTCTTATAATAAATAATGGGTGACAGTTTGCTGGAACAAGGTTCGCTGAGTTCTGCGAAGATCTAAACATCTTCCATCACTTCACGTTAGTGGCTCATCCATAGGTAAATGGTGAAGCAGAGGTGACTAATAGAATTTTACTACAGGACATCAAGGCAAGGCTTGAAAGATCAAGGGAGACTTAGATGGACGAACATACCACGTCCTCTGGGCGTATCAAACTATCCAAAGGCTATCGACTGAAAAAACATCATTCATCTTAGCCTTTAGAATAGAGACAGTCATTCCAATCAAGCTTAAACTTTCATCAGCATAGGTCGTGGCCTTCAATGAGCAACATAACTCACAATATCTAAGAGTCAACCTCAATCTACTAGAAAAAAAAGAGAAGAAGCCTAAGTTCGGATGGCAGCCTACAGACGAAGAGTAGCTAGATACTATAACTCAAGAGTAAAAAATAAAGTATTCAGGGTGGGGGACTTGGTGCTCCGACGAGCATCCATTTTGTAACCTCAAGATCAAGAAAAGCTTGCCTTGAATTAGGAAGGTCCGTATAAAGTAGAGGAGGTCGTTCGGTCCAGAACTTATCACCTGAAGAAGTTTAGAGGAACAATACTCTCACAATCTTGGAATTCAGAAAATCTAAGAATGTACTATTAGTAACTTTTCTTTAATAAAACTTTTTTATTTTTATTACTTCTTGGCTTAAAAATTACGTGATGATAAATAACTCTTTGAAGCAACCTAAAGTGGCCTGTTAGAAATAAGAGGAGAACCTCTTCATAACGTGAGCAAAGTTGAAGACCTCATTTAATTAAGATGAGATGAGGAGAGGGCCCCACCAACGATCCTAATGTGCCCCTACAGTCCATTAAGAACAGGAGGAGAACCTCATCCTAGCATGAGCGAAGTCGAAGACCTCGTTGAACTAAGATGAGATAAGGGAAGAGGCCTTACCAATGGTCCTAATGTGCCATTATAACCCATTAGGAATAGGAGGAGAATCTCATCCTAGCATGAGCAGAGTCGAAGGCCTCATTGAACAAAGATGAGATGAGGAGAGAGGTCCTACCAATGGATCTAATGTATCCCTACAATCCATTAGAAATAGGAGGAGAACCTCATCCTAACGTGAGCAAAGTCGAAGGTCTCGTTGAACTAAGATGAGATGAGGAGAGAGGCCCTATCAATGGCCCTAATGTGCCCCTACAGCCCATTAGGAATAGGAGGAGAATCTCTTTCTAGCATGAGCAAAGTTGAAGGCTTCATTAAATTAAGATGAGATGAAGAGGGAGGCCCTACCAATAACCCTAACATGTCCCACAAGCTATGTTAAGAATAAAAGAAAAACCTCATCCTAACATAAGCGAAAGCCAGAATCTCGTTGACCAAAGACAAGAGAAAAGGAGAAGTCGACAGAGAATTCTTATATGTGTTCTTTCTATGACAACCTGACTACATCAAATATGAAAAGAAGGATCCTATCTCGATTCGTAGAAGAGATCTTAGCTCGGCATCCACAACAAGCATTTCATGAGAAGACAACATAAAGAAAAATGGAGTGGAGAAAGTAAAGCCACGAGCTGGCTCTGAATTCGTGCAAAATAAAAATAATGAAAAGATACCATTTTATTACGAAAGTAAGTTTGTTACACGCAAAACATAGATCGACCAGACCAATTACACCAATAAAAAGAAAAAAGGGAGAGAGAAAGAGAAAGACCATCGAAATCCTAAGAAGGATCGGACTCCTCAGACTTCGAACTGGTGGCCATTACTAAAGATTTCTTAAGAGGATCGACCTCATTCTCGAGCTCCCTCCGCCTCATCATATTGTCATGGAATATCCTATTGGCTCGGTGGTAGTTCTCTTCTGACTCTCGCAGCCTCCTCCTTAGGACCTCGAACTCGGCCTCCGCATCCTTGGTAACTTGACTCTCACAAGCCAGCTCAAGCTTCAGCCATTGCACCTCAGCCTTTTTCGCACCGACCGACTCCTAGAGTTCATCGATGGTCCTCTTCAAAGAGACGATCTCCTCAGTCTCCCTACTCATACCAGTCCGAAAGCCATCATCGAGTTGCCACTGGAGCCAGGCTACTTCATTGTTGGAGGCACGAAGCTTTTGTTCTAACGTGAACATCCTACCACTCCAGCACAGTCGGTAAGTCTCATATGTGAGCTCGACATCGTGCAGCTACTTTTGAAGTACAGAGAACCTCATTGATCAGTCCCACTCAAACCATGCCTTATTGGAGGACCACGGCAAGCTCCCCTTCAGAAGTTGAACTTTCTCATTCGCCGCCTTGAGTTGAGTCTCGAGGGAGCCGATCTTCATCGTTAACATCCAGGATTTATCACTCACACTCTTCCAAAGTTCGGCCAGCTCCCTTTTGAAGCTTTCCTTTCGAATGCTGAAACTAGCGGCGTCTTTAATGTGCAAGTTTTGGAGGCGAGTAAACTCTTTGGTCACTTTCGAAGTATTCTTCTGCAAAGCTCGAAGGTCATCCTCTGTCTTCTTTAACTTCTTCTTCAGTTGATGGACTTTCTTCTTCAGACATTTTATTAAGGATTTCAGGAAAACCCCCTGAGGCAGTGGGTCAGCGTCGATGGGAGACTATATTCAAGGTATGAAAAATATTCAAAGGTATGGACAAAAAAGAAATCCTCTTTCATTTAATTAAAAATTTTGAGTACAAAGCAAAAAAGGATCAAAAAAGCAAAATTTATAACTATTTGAAAATTTCAACCTTGGAAGGGGTGATGGAAATGGAACCGAAGCACTCTCGGTTGCCTTAGGTGCCCGAACTAGCTCGAGCACTTCTATGGCAGACTCGGATGGACCAAATGCAAGCTCGACGAAGGGAGGATTGACTGTGGCATCGGAGCCTCATCTTTCTCCTCCTCTAGAAAGCTAAGATCGAGTTCGGAAAACCTCTGAGCCATCTTGCCTTCGTAGAGCTTGAAATCTTTGATGAACGCCTCCTGACCAAATTTGACATTCAGCTTTCTTATCTCGAAAGAAGCCTTGAACTCTTCCACAGCTTGGATTATTGCCTCCGAGATCGACTTTGCCATTCGAGCCTCCAGTTCGGCGACCTTATTCTTTGCTTTCTTCCTCCTCTCCTCCTCTAGGGTCAGTGCGGCCTTGAGTTTGATCAAGATGAACTGCTCTTTTCGAAGCTTCCCCTGGAGACTCCCGATGTCTGCCATCTTCTCCTCTACAAAATGCTCGACCTCGGCGACCTTCTTTTGAAGATGGCCGATCTCGACTCGAAAGCCCTTTTGGACCTTCTATGCTTCCACCTCCAGACAGTGTGTCCTCTTGATATAGGCGAGCATCTGGTAACCTAACTGCAATAAATGATTGATGTTAAAAAAAAAAATGAGGGCAAGGGGGGGGCAAGAAAAGAGAGGAGCAGAAAGATCGAGCGACGGAGCAGTTACCTTGAGAATGGTCCAAGCGAGTTGCAGTGGGTCAAGGTCGGCCATGTGGTCCACCACCTCCGACATGGCAAACCTATCAGTTAGAACCTGGACGATCTCTGGATTGTCGAAGGAATCCTCCCCTCGTTTGTCGCTGTCGCCATCTGTCCTGTTAAGGCAAGCCTTGCGGGACGTCTTAGCGATAGCTTTCTTCTTTTTTCTTTCTTCCCCTACCTCTCCCTTGGCAGGGGGCTCCGAAGCCTAATCCCTGCTGGAATGACCTGAGGGCATGGGAGGCATGAAGCCCGCACCAGCGGTGCCGACCTCGATAGCTAAGGCAACTTTGGTGCTGGTGATAACCTCGGGCACAATGATAATGGAGGTAGGGATGCGGAGCTGGAATCATCGACCTTCGTCCTCTTCGAGCTATCGCTTGACGCCTTCCCTTTCCTCTTCTTGGTGTAAATCCTTTGGTAAGCATTTTGACGGCTTTGGTATCCATTTCTATAATAGAAAAAGAAGTACGGTCAGTGGCAATACACGTGCAAAATCATGTGAATTCGAAAAGCAAAAGGTGTACCAATAGGATCAAGAGGACTCAGACCCAGGTTGAATAAGGTCTATTCTTTTAGAAGGATGGGAAGGAGAGGAGTTCGGTATGCTTTGAGTTTATTGAAGGAATCAAGGTTGGCTCAATCTAAGCTAGGAGCTCGATGAACTGATTCCCTAATATAACTCCATGGAGGGAGATCTAAGAGCAGGGTCGGACCATACACAAAAAAGTACTTTTTCTTCTAATTATGAACGAAAGAAGTTGTACCTTTCAATAACCTCTTCTTGCCAAACTGAAAAAAAAAGTACCACCAGTCCTTCACAAAAGGATGGTGCTTGAAGGTGTAGAAATTTCTAAAGAGCGAAATGGTCAGCTAGACCTCAACTAGTTGATAGAGGAAAAAAAATCAACAATGAACCGAAAGGAGTTCGGTATGGCAGATGCGAAAGAGATGTTTAAAAATTGAAAGAGGATGACTATAAAAGAGGGTAGTGGGAGCCTAAGCCCGGCACACAAAGTTTCTAAGTATAAATAAAATTGGCTAGTCGGAGGAGAGCTGACTCGATCATCGGAGCTAGGGAGTTCAAGATCATATTCCTGAAGGATTTCATATTGAATTTGGATCAGAAAAAGATCATCCAGAGTAAGAATAGATGGGATGGTGTCTGGAATGAAGGATAGATGGGATGGTGTTTGAAATGAAGGATGAGTGGGATATGTTCTTAGGATCTACCTCAGCTTGGGGTGTGGGATCAAGGAAGGTCGATCTAGGTGAGCTCGAAGAACTGATGGAGTGAAAGGTTTTGGAAGACATCCAAATCAAAATAAAATCCCAAGAAAATCTCCAAAAAATAAGAAAAAATGTAGGACAAATGTTGCTGCCAAAAAATCGGGAGAGTAAGAAGCTAAAAATAAAAAGCATGAATGACCTAAGAGAAGGGATAGAAAACTGACCTAAGCTATCTGGGGAGAAGGAAAGAATGATGAATGCGATGAGAACCAGCCGAAAGGGTGTCCGGAGCTCGGGAAGGCGAGGAAGGAGGCTAAGACACTTGGGAAGAAGATGAATGGAGATCAAAAAAAGGAGAAGACTCAGGCAAGAATGACTTTCGGAGGAGAGGAGAAGGCCTTAAATAGTCAGAGATAACTCGAGGCAGTTATGATTGTGGATCAACTTTGATTGATCAACGTGCACCGCATGTCCCACTCATCATGACAAAGGAGTGGCGACAGACGGAGTCTTTATGGCACCATACTTGGGGTAGGATTCTGATGAGAGATTCAAAGGATCTTCTTTTCGAACTCATTTCAGACTTAAAAAGTTTCGGTGCCAGTGTGGTAAATACTAAAATATTTCATCCTGATAAGTGCGGAAACCCGAGATCAGACTTCGGTAGTCGTCTTTTTTCTTTATTTCTTCAAATTTTGAACTGAAAAGTAGGAAGACTATTGTTGGGGATAAACCCTGCTCCTGTCGAAGTTCAGTCTGGTGCTTAGCCTAATGTGACTGATAATCGCAGAAGAGCTTTAATCATGAATTCTTCCATTCGAGCCTCTCCAACAATCGAGCTTCTTTCGGACCTCTCCAGCAGTCGAGCTCCTTCCAGACCTCTCCAATAGCCGAACTCCTTTCGAACCTCTCTAGCAGCCGAACTCCTTCCGAACTTCGCCTTCAGCCGGATCCCTCCATCAGACAAATTTTACTTTAGGTCATTCCTCCCGTGGATCTACATGCAGATTTCTCTAGTAGACCTACTTTCAGATTCCCCAGCGGATCCATGTTCCGACATCTCCGATATACTTCTTTCAAAGATTCCTCCAATTACAAAACTCCCGAACCCCTCCTAACCGAACTTTCGATGATCGCCTAGAAAGATTGGTAAGTCACGATAATGGACACCACTCTCGACTGGAAAGTCATGACAACAGACACCATTCTCTGTAACAAACTTCGCATGGCCTCAACGACCCACTACCAGATGGTTATGGCTATCGCTATCAGTTTGTTACAGGCTCCGTCTATAAAGGGGACCCTCCAGATACGTTTTCTTGAGACTCTCTTCTTCTTTCTGAAACTCTGCAACTTTCTCTACTGAGTGCTCCATTTTTGTTGGCCAAAAGAGCTGACTTGATCATCGAAGGATCTTACCGAAGCCAACCCCCCAAGCTCTGGATAAGACTTGTTCTGCAGGTCACCAGCGGCGACCTCATCTTCTTCGACTCCAGCGCTTCTCCGACGATGATCAGATTTCATGCCAACAATAATTAAACTATTTTCTAATTGATATTATTGATAAATTAGTATATGAGAATTTTGTAGAAAATAGGTTTGAGACTAGTAAAGCTAGTAGTATCCAATTGCAAGAAGGTTCGACCAAATATGAAAGTATTTTGATTGAAATGGTACCGGATTGATTCAACCTAGAGCCTTAAGAAAGTCAAGTTGAAAACTATAAATCAGAACTACTAGATAGGTTATTTTTTTCTTTTTAGTTTTGATCATTTTTTTTTAATTTTTTAGTAATTTATTATTGCTCTTTTACTGCTTTGGTGTGTGTTTTTAATTTTGCAGAGAAAAATCAATGAGAACTCAAGCCAAATTTTAAAGCTTCAAAGAACCAGATTGAACCAAATCAGGTATATTCCTTCCTGTCCTTTATTATACCTTTACTTTTTCTTTCTCTATTGAGATAATGTAGAATAAATTGGGGGGTAGGAAAAATTTTTGAAATTTTTTTTTTTTTAAACCATGTGTCAAGAAGAAAATCTTGAGCAAGATGGATCAGGAAAAGTGATAAAAGTTAGAAGTATCCACTAATGAATGTAATGAGTTAAAGAAGTAGATTAGTTGGTCAAACTTTTAGTAGCCTACTTAGATCACCTAAAGACTATTAGCACTTCTAATTGCACATGCATACTAACAAGGCAAAGTAGGTATTGATTATAAGGCCAACTGAGGATTCAATTATCACTAAAAATTGATAATTAATATATATTCTAATCAAAGAAACTTGAATTTAAGAAAAGAGCTATTTGCCTAAAATAAAATGTAAAAGATGGAGTATATGTGGATTGCCCAAAGCTTAGTAATTGCATCTCTGCACCTAGGTCAAGTGTGGAGGTTTACGTAAAATAGTGGAGGAAAGGTCAGGATGCTTAGCACACACACAAAAAAAAAAGCAGTGTGAAAGCCATCTTAATTCATGAGCTTAAAATTAAGAATGTATAGAAAATTAACCAAAATAGATGATAAGAGATGATATTTTTGTCCTTTAAATTAATATCAAAATGCTAAGTTAGCTTTCACGAATACAAGTGCTGTAGATCTTTGATATACTTTAAGAAAGTTTTTAATTGTATTGACTACGAAATTTGCTTCTGAAGCTCAATACTTAATTAGTAGTATTTTCTAAACTTTTTAATCTTCAATCCTAGATCTATCTTTATAATGGAGGATCTTATTAAAACATGATAATAAATAAAGCATTGCTAAGGGACTAGCAATGATTAAGTTAGGAGGTGTGATAAGTGATAAAAATATAATAATAAAAGTATTAAATTATAAAATAAATTAACTTATTTTTAAGAAATTGATATTTTTATTAGTCTTTTGTAGGAAAGAAGGCTATCAATAGGAAGATCTTATTTTCTAGTTCAGATAAAATAAGTTTCAGACAAAATAGACTTCAAACAAGCCCAAAATTAAATTTTGAAGGAAATAAAGAAAAAAATAAAAAAATAATATTTAAATGCCGTCCGATCTGGTTCAAATCAGCTTAGCAAATCGGTCTGACCCGACCACATTCAGACCAACTCGACTGCTTGGCCTACCTAAATTGCTAATGCCCCACTGATGTTGCATTGACGTCAGGATTTTTCGTGGTGTATGGTGGACCACTATAGTAATCGGAGCAGGAGCATTTTCGATATTTCATATGGCAACACGTGCACTGATTTGCTAACAAAAGCCACGGTCCATGCAAGATCGGGCTC
Organism: Cocos nucifera; assembly: GCA_006176705.1. Lineage (NCBI taxonomy): Eukaryota > Viridiplantae > Streptophyta > Magnoliopsida > Arecales > Arecaceae > Cocos > Cocos nucifera. The sequence continues at coordinate 563,315 of QRFJ01000275.1, read as the reverse complement.
GCGATTGGTTCATAAAGGGTATTTTAGAAATTTTGTCAGATCCGATGGATGCTATTTGCTGGGATTTGATTGAATGGTCGATTTTTATGCATTGATGGATGGTCTAGGTGGCTGTCGGTTGAGATCCGATGGTGGAGGCTAAATTTAATTTTAAATAAGCATTTGAAGCCATCTTTAAGCGTGATCTGATGGCCTAGATTTTATCTTCAAGATTGATCCGATGGTCCAAATAAATTTTGACTTGATTTGGATTTTTAAAATGATTTTTGAGTGGTTTTTGGCCTGTTTGATCGACATCCAACGGTCAGAATCGATCTAGGGCTCTTTCTAAGTTATTTTGAGAGTTTTAAACCTAATTTCAATGGGATTTCGACCCAAGACTACCTTGATTAGCCTATTTAAAGGCCTGCTGCCTGCTATTGCCAAGAAGAATAAGCAAAGAGCCAGAGAGTTTAGAATTAGACAGAGTTGGGGAGATAGAGCAGAACAGAGAGTTTTAGGGAGAAAGAGGGAGAGGTTTGGAGAGAGTTTTTATTCTTTATTTTCTTTTCTCTCTTCAAGATCAATCAAGCGGCTCTTCTTCTTCATCGAGTTCTCCATACTAAGAGCAACGAATGATCAATTTCAGTGAACAAATAATCTAATTTCTTCATGCCTTTTATTTTATTTACTGTTTTTGATCTTGTTTCCATGAACTAAATTTATTTTACTAAGGCTAAGGTGTAGCCGCTCTTTTGATGTAATATTCAGCATGTTTTGCTTTTAATTTTATATTTTGTTCATGAGGAGTATATAAATCTATTCTTAATACTTTTAGATTATTGTCCACCTTCTAATTGATTTGATGGGCATAGATGATACAGACCAAGTACGTCTATGTCGATGCTTGTTGATTTATATACCTTGTATCATGAATCGAATTAGAATTCATATATATGTAGAAATTTTAGTGCACTTTGGACGCATCGTATTTTAATTAGAGGATTTCACAAAACTTAAAGCATTGGTATTTATTTAAATTATACCTTGATCAAAGGATAGTAAATAAATATTGATAGTTTTGCTATGACTGGTGTTGGATGCAGTGCAGAATTAACGGTGCTACTTTCAAAATTTTTTTAAAAATAGATAAAATACATCAAAAAATTAATTAATCTAATTAATTAATTATTGATCATATTAGAAAATAAATCCTACACTAAGAATCTAAACATGACATAAATGCATACATATCATATCAGCAAAATTAAAATAGTGAAGTAAACTATTTACTATATATAAGTATTCTGAACACTATATCTTACACGGATAGTCGATCACCATGATCTAATCATCGTCGAGGAGGTCCACTGGTCATGATGTAGCCACTCTGATGTCTGGCCTCCATGGATCGTCCTCACAAGGCTCTTGATCTTGATCGGCTCCCTATGAGTGCTAGCTTGGTGTTGGAGTCTTTCAAGGGCTGTTTTGATTGAACAACTTTGATCTTTGTCTACGGGCTTCATGGATGCTCCAGATTGCTGGTCGATGAAGTAGAGAGGTAGAGGAGGCTCTCTCTAAAATTTGGTGGCTCACGATATTCGTAGCTCACCTAAATAATTCCCAAATCCTAGGTTCTAAAACCCTAGGTCAAATGCACGTCCTGAAACCCTGTGCTAGTCTTTCTCTAGTTTTTCTCATCATGGATTTTTTTTAATCTTTTTCTCACATAGAACGAGACTGATGGAAGTCTTCTCTCCATTCTCAAATTAGATCTCTCACATCCTAAAATTCCTCCTATTTATTTTTGTGCCAAAACATGTAGAGTACGCATGAGAGGATAAGAAGGGGTTGGTTGTTAATTTGAATTCAAACTTGTTTTAAATTCAAATGCCAACCAATTTGTTTCAAACCATAAGTGGCATGAGAAGGCAAGGCATGGAATATTTTGTGCATGGAGAGCATTCACGAGAAACATTTTCTCGTGAAGAAAAGTGGGTGCACAAGGAGTGATATGGTGCATGGGTGGTTAGCCTTTAAAATTAAAACTCTTTTGAATTTTTGAATGAAACCAACCATCCCTATCCATTCGAAACATGGGAGACCTAGGCGTGAGACCTCTAATCAGCGTGGAAAACTTTATGAGAGAATAAAATTGAATTCAAAGGGGCATGGGGCATATGTGGTGCATGGGAAGAGAAGACTAGTCAAACTAGTCTTTGAATTTAAACTTCAACCAATTGAACCAATCAAATCAAAATTGGTTAGGCCCAATTAGATCAAATTAAATCCAATATAACTAGGCTTAATTAGATTTAATTAAATTTTAATAAAATTAAAAATTGATCAAGTCTAATCTCTAATCAAATTAGGGTTCGAACTTCCTCGGCGATTAGGTCAACTCATGACCTAATCAAGTCAAACCCAATTAAACCCAATTCAACTGGACTTAATCCAAAAATAATTACTCAATCAAATTGAGTTAATTAGAGATCAAATCACTAATAAAATCTCTCATAAATCTAGAGTCCAAATTCGATGGGTGTCCGAACAATAGAGTCCTATCAAAATGAAACTCTTGATCGAAGAGTTTTAAACTAGTGAGACTCTTGATCCCAGTGTCCGAAATAAGTGGAACTCATGATTGTAGAGTTCTAACTCTCAATCATAAAGTTTCAGATATGTAGGACTCAGAGTTCTAAAGTTGTGAAACTCTTGATCGAACAGTTCTAGTCTAGTGGGACTCTTGACCATAGATTCCTAGACATTGAGACTCAGTATCCCAACCCAGTAGGACTCCTAGTCGAAGAGTCCTAGAGAACTCTTAACCATAGAGTCCTAGTCGAGTGAAACTCTTCACCAGCCATCAGATCAGGTAGGAATCTCTAGTGTGTGTGACTCCGTAGGTCCAAACCTAAGTCGGTAGCATAGAAATTAATTTTTATATAAATCGAAGTGACCATTTAGCAATGATACCCGACATCCGAATAGATCGAATAGTTATAATCACAACAATTAGAATCTATGTTAATATGGTTACCGTATAATTCATCCCTATGACCTCTATGTAATAGATGATTCAAGATTAGACTGTCAATCCTAAAAAATATATCCATGTCGTGTCTCAAAGCAATTAGTCCCGTGACTCCTTACTAAGACTACCCTAGCTAAGATTTTGCTAAATTAAAATATAATTAAACATAGTTCCTAAAACCAAGAGTGGTCAATCCCATCTTGATACATGCACTGACTCTTCAAATACTTGACTGTGCCTAGAAATCTTCTATCATTGAATTAAAAATTCAGATTGTCCAGCACCAAAGCATAGTGAATTGCTCGAAAGTCACCGTGCTGATCTTAGATCAGAGAATACTTATACCCATATTCCATCGAAGCTAATCTTGATAGAAGAAAAGCTCTGAAGTTGGTCACATTCAGTACAGATGTACCCATATATCTCAGTTGTATGCCATATCAATGTCTCAACACTCTTTGGTTACAAGAACAACCAACCTATATGGCACACAATAACCTATACTCGATAAACATTATCATCCTGAGTAACAACATATCATTTAGTCATGAATTATTTAAGGACTAAATGATAAATCCTTCTTTGTCAAATCTAGATAGTCCTAAGGACTTCATCACAACACAGGAGTTTATTAGATGATAATAGAATTTATGATGAAAAATGTTAAAATAACTTTTATTAATTTATAATTTATATATAATTATAAATGTATAGCCTAACCATCAATAGACTGATGATTGACTTTGGGATACATTTCTAATAATCTCTCACTTGAACTAAAGCCAATCGATACAGTATCTAATACCTATCTTCGACATAAAGTCATTGAACTCCTTCACCGTAATAGCTTTAGTGAATGGGTCGGCCAAGTTTTTCTTTCCATCGATTTTTTAAAGATCGACGTTACCTCGATTCACAATCTCTCAGATAAGATGGTAGCGATGCAAAATATGCTTCGTCCGTTGATGTGCCTTCGATTTCTTCGCCTGAGCAATGGCTCTAGAGCTGTCGCAATAAAGCAGAACTGGACCATCAAGGAGAGGTGCTACTCCAAGCTCGGTGATAAATTTTCTCAGTCACACCACTTCTTTGGCAGCATCTGATGCAACGACATACTCCGCCTCGCAAATAAAATCGACCATAGTGTGCTGGTTGGATCTCTTCCAACAGACGGCCCCACCATTAAGGGTGAATATATATTTCGACACACTATTGCTATCATCATGATCAGACTGAAAATTAGAGTCTGTGAACCCCATAAGTTTCAAGTTTGATTCACTATATACAAGCCACTGGTCCTTAGTATTTCTTAAATACTTTAGGATGGTTTTAATAACCTTCTAGTGATTCTCTTTTGGATCAGATTGGTATCTACTCACTATCCCTAATGAGTATGCCACATCTGATCATGTATATGTCATGGCATATATGATAAAATTAATTATCGAAGCATATGGTATTCTACTCATATGCTCTCTTTCTAGAGGTGTTGTCGGACAATCCCTCTTTGAAAGAAAAATTTCATGATCTATCGGTAGATAGTCTTTCTTGAAATTCTTCATGTTGAACCATTTCAGCATAGTATCAATGTACGTAGGCTGGGACAATCCAAGCAATCTTTTAGATCTATCTCTATAGATCTTCATTCTTAGGATATAGGAAGCTTCTCCCAGATCTTTTATGGAGAAGTATGATGATAGCCAGATCTTTATTTCTTATAATGCAGAAACATCATTTTCGATTAAAAGAATGTTATCAACATACAATACAAGAAATACTATTGTTGAACCATTAGCCCACTTATATATACAGGATTCCTTTTTGTTCTTAATGAAGTCATACATTTTGATTGTTCTATCAAATTGTATGTTCTAGCTCCAACATGCCTGCTTTAGTCCATAAATGGATCTTTGAAGTCTATACACCTTAGATTCATCTATGGATATGAATTCTTCAGGCTGTATCATATACACCTCTTCATCCAGCTCTTCATTTAAGAAAGCGATTTTCATATCCATCTGTCAGATTTTATAGTCCAGATAGATAGCGATGGCAAGCATAATCCGAATAGATTTGAGCATTGCCACAGAAGAGAACGTCTCATCATAGTCAATATCATAATATTCACGATACCTTTTGGCAATCAGACGGGCTTTATAGATCTCCGTCTTTTCATCCGCGCCCCTTTTTCTTTTGAAGACCCACTTACATCCTATGGATTTTACTCCTTTGGATGGGTCAACCAATATTCATACATTATTGACTTTCATATATTGCATTTCGAATTTCATAGCCTCAAGCCATTTCTCAGAGTTGGATTAATGCATTGCATCCATATAGATGATCGGGTCCTGATCGTTCTCATCGAGTTCAATAGGATCTCCATCTTGGACCCAAAAATTATAGTATCTATCTGGTTGACGTGGTATTCTACCAAATCACTGTAAGGATGCATCTACAATGAATTTTGGATCTGATCAAATTAGATCCAGCTCAGGTTCAATAACTTGTATCTATTCTTCCACTTGCCATACTTCATCAAGTTCGACCTTAGAGGCATTAGTTCCTTCACCAAGGAACTTCTTTTTTAAAAAGATTGCCTTAAGACTGACAAACACTTTTTGCTCATCAACAAGGTAGAAGTAATACCCTTTGATTTTTTTTGGATAATCTACAAAACTATACTTATCAGATCTAGGTTCAAGCTTGTCTGTTATTAAATGTTTGACATAAGCCGGACACCCCCAAATCCTAAGGTGTGAGAGTACTGGTTTACGTCTTGTCCATATCTTATATGGTGTTTTACTAACAGATTTACTCAGAATACTATTTAGAATGTAATAAACTGACTCAAGTGCATATCCCCATAAAAAGATCGGCAAACTAGTAAACTCCATCATGGATTGAACCATGTCCAATAGGGTCCAATTTCTTCTTTCAGACACACCATTATATTACGGTGTTCCAGGAGGAGTCCATTAGAAGAGAATCCCATTCTTTCCTAGATATGTTAGAAACTCATTGAAAAGATACTCACTCTCTCGATCAGATCGAAGAGTTTTAATACTCTTTTCAGTTTGCTTCTCTATCTCATTTTGGAATAGTTTGAACATTTCAAATGACTCCGACTTATGCTTCATTAAATAGACGTACCCATACTTAGACAGATCATCTATAAAGGTTATGAAGTAAAAGTATCCACCTCTGGTACTTGAGCATATGGGTCCACATACATCTAAATGTACTAGACTCAGGAGTTCAGTAGCTCATTCACCTTTTTTAGTAAAATATGACTTGGTCATCTTACCAAGAAGACAAGACTCATAGGTCGAAAATGATTCACAATCACTAACCTCAAGAATTTCTTCTTGAGCTAACCTGTTAATTCTATTCTTATTAATATGAACTAGCCTACAGTGCCAAAGGTAGACATCAGATACATCACTAATTCTAGGATGTTTACCAGAGGATTGAACCAAGTTAACGGGCATAGATAATAAATAAATTTTATTATTTAATTATCCAATAAAAATTATAACACCATTCAAAATGATATTACAAAATTTTTTTTTATTGATATTTCAAAATCATTCATGGCCAAAAGGCCTACAAAAATAACATTCAATAAGAAGGTTAGACAATAATGACATTCATTAAGAATAATTTTATTTGAATTGATTACAAGGTTCATGATTTCTAAAGCTAGAATTGAAACTTGTCTTCCATCTCCAATGTTCAGAAACCTCTCATCTTGAATAAATCTTCTACTAACCTGCAAGCCCTGCATAGAATTATAAATATGATAAGGGCTTTCAGTATCTAATACCCAGACGGTAGATTCAAATAAGAAAAAATTGTAAGATGTTATCATATAATTATCTTTCCTAGCAACCACTTGCTTCCTCCTTAGCCTATTCAGATCCAGCGAGGTAATGTACAGAGGATAATTCCTCTTTTAGTGCCCCTGCTTCTTATAGAAGAAACGCTCCGCCTGGCTTTGGTCGAGCTTGCACTTCTTGGTCCGATCCTGTGCAGTTGTCCTAGCATTTGGCTGCACTTTCTTGTTCTTCTTCTTCTTGTTCTTTTTTTCTTTCTTAAAGGGTCAATGACTAGAAGAAGACCCTCCCACTACATTCACTGTCTTCTTGTGGAGTTGGTGATCCTTCTCAAAGTTTTGCAGCAACTCCAACAAGTTATGATAGTTGACTGTAGGCTTTATCATTCTAAAATGAGTTAGAAAGGGAAGGAAGAACTTGGGCAAGACATTAAGGATCGCATCCTTATCGAGCTACTCATGCATGAAAAAGCCCAGCTTGCTAAGGCGCTCACTCATCTCGATCATATACAATATATGATCGATGACTGAGGCCCCATCCCTCATCCGAGCATTGAAAATGGTAAACTTATTTTGTACCTTTCAACATCATCAGATGTGCCAAACGAATTGTTCAACATTTGAAGCATCTTCTGTGGCTGGGCATTCTCGAACCTGCGATTGAACTCGTCATTCATTGCCATCAGCATTATACACCAAATGGTGGTGCGATCATTGAGCCACTTTTGATAAGTATCTCGGACCTCTCCTCTAGCATTCGGAGCTGGCTCCTAAAATGCTGGATCCATTATGATATAAAGGATCCACTCATGCTCCAGAATGATTTTCAACTTATGATACCAGCTATCGAAGTTAGGTTCCATTAATTTATTATTGTCTAACAATAACCTGAGCGATAGGTTAGTGGCCATTTCTGCACAAAAAGAAAAATCAAACCTAATTAGTATATAAATAAATTATCCTAAAGACTTAGACTTTAGTCTAAAGATTCTTCCACTATTTTATATGAATTGGTAGCCTCTACCTCCAATTCAAAAAATTATTTTAATTTTTTAGTAGATACTAGAATCCACATAGACTATACACGAGCCTAACTTTGGTTGGTTAATCCATGTGCACCTATGGATAGATTCAAAACCAATTATTTCTCTAAATAATTTCTAGTAATATCAATTTTGCCATGGAGACCTAATCAGTAGGCTTTGGCCTCCATTGAAAAGGTTCGATTAGATCCAACCATTAACATGACGATATTTGGTCTCATCTAACCAATAAATGATCGGACCTAATTTTGGTTGATCAACCTAAACACCATCAGAAAGACTTAACCAAATCATCATTTTATAAATGATAATTTCATTAATCAATAAGCACTAGACCTTTGGACCTTCAGTGATTATTAAATTAATGAACCCATTATCACTCAACTTAATAGAAGGCTATGATTTAGTTATCTATATAATTATTTTATTTTTAAGGATCTAATAATTTTAGATAATTTAGTTAACTTATTTAAGAAAAGCGAGCTAATATCGATCCTTCCACTGACTTCACTAAGTCAGATAAAAAAGAATCTAATCCAAGCTGGCATTAGGAGCACCTAAATCAGTCAGACTGATTTACCTACTTAAAATGGGTGAGCCTAAATCACCAAATGATCCAATCAAAATCTAACTCATCAGGATGGCCAGGTAAGTGAGATCAGTGAAAGAAATATGTCATTAACTTATCAAAGATCGAATCAATGCGAGTAGCTCCAAATTAAAAATCACTGGTCAAACTGCCAAACTTACCTTAGATACCATTCGATTCATTAATTTCAATTTAATCAACCTAGTAATTATGGGTTCGACTGCGTAGCCATGAATCAGATTCATTTGATCCTCGTTAAAGGCATAAACTTGATCAACTATAACTATTATAATTGAGTCTATAGAGTCCTTGACCTAATCTAAATTAATATTTAATTTAATTTGATTAATTACTCTAAATTAGTTCATTCTTTAACTAATCTTAGGTCTAACCTAATTAATGGACCTAATTCAACTAACCCAATGACCTATATTTTATGATTAATGACTTAGGATCTATAATTTATAATTCTAGACACTAAATCATTTTACTTAATTTTAATTAAGTTTATAGGTTGAGGGTTCGGATTCAACATTTCAAAAATATTTTTAAATTTTGAAAGATTCTTTATAATTTAGTATTATTCATCAATTGAGTCAACTCATTTTAAAAATGAATCAGTTCAATTCACGAACAATACTAGTTGTAGGATTTAATCTGAAACTATGTATACTACATCATAAATCAAACTTTAGATCCTATCTAAACATGCATTCATGATCAAAAATTAGATTAAAACCTAATTTAATTAGATCATAAAAATATTAGATCAAATCTAAGGTTTTACGATTAACTATTTAGATCAGTAACGTACCAGGATAATCTTTTCATTGTAGGAGATAAATCATACAGTAGGACAACCTTCAGTCCGTGCGATCTTGATTTTAATTTTTAGATCTAATTAATTAAATTATTAAATTAATATTTAGATCAAATTTAAATTATGAATCTAAACATGCAAGCATATCATATTTAGCGAATCAGTACTCTGATACCATTTGTTGGATGCAGTGTAGGGTTAACAGTGCTACTTTTAAAAACTTTTTTAAAAATAGCTAAAATATAGTAAAAAATTAATTAATCTAATTAATTAATTATTGATCATATCAAAAAAATAAATTTTACACTAAGAATCTAAACATGACATAAATGCATATATATCAGATCAGAAAAATTAAAATAGTGCAGTAAACTATTTACTACATCTAAGTGTTCTGAACACTATACCTTATACGGATAGTCGATCATCATGATCTGATCATCATCAAGGAGGTCCATTGGTCACGATGCAGACACACAGATGTCTGGCCTCCATGGATCGTCCACACGAGGCTCCTGATCTTGATTGGCTCCCCGCGAGTGCTAGCTCGATGCTAAAGTCTTTTAGGGGCTATTTCGATCGAATGACTTTGATCTTCATCTACGGGCTACACGGATGCTCTGAATTGCTGGTACATGAAGTAGAGAGATAGAGAAGGCTCTCTCTAAAATTTGGTTGGCTCACGATATTCATAACTCACCTAAATAATTCTCGAATCCCATGTTCTAAAACCCTAGGTCAAATGCACCCTGAAACCTTGCGCTAGTCTTTCTCTAGTTTTTCTCCTCATGGGATTTTTCTTAATCTTTTTCTCATGTATAAGGAGACTCATGAAAGTCTTCTCTCTATTCACAGATCAGATCTCTCATGTCCCAAAATTCCTCCTATTTATTTTTGCGCCAAAACATAGAGAGTACGCATGAGAGGATAAGAAGGGGTTGGTTGTCAATTTGAATTTAAACTTATTTTGAATTCAAATGCCAACCAATTTGTTTCAAATCATAAGTGGCATGAGAAGGCAAGGTGTGGAATATTTTGTGCATGGAGAGCATTCACGAGAAATATTTTCTCATGAAGAAAAGTGGGCGCATAAGGAGTGATGTGGTGCATGGGTGGTTAGCCTTTAAAATTAAAACTCCTTTGAATTTTTGAATGAAACCAACCATCCCTATCCATTTGGAACATCAGAGATCTGGGCATGAGACCTCTAATCAGCATGGAAAACTTTTTGAGAGAATAAAATTTAATTCAAAGGGGTGTGGGGCATATGTGGCGCATGAGAAGAGAAGACTAGTCAAACTAGTCTTTGAATTTAAACTTCAACCAATTGAACCAACCCAATCAAAATTGGTTAGGCCCAATTAGATCAAATTAAATCTAACATAAATAGGCTTAATTAGTCTTAATTAAATTTTAATAAAATTAAAATTTGATTAAGCCCAATCTCTGATCAAATCAGAATTTGAACCTCCTCGGTGATTAGGTCAACTCATGACCTAATCGGGTCAAACCCAACTGAACTTAATTCAATTGGACTTGATCCAAAAATAATTACTCAACCAAATTGAGTTAATTAGTGATTAAATCACTAATAAAATCTTTCATAAATTCAGACTCCAAATCTGGTGGATGTTTATATAATAGAGTCCCATCAAAATAAAATTCTTGATCAAAGAGTCCCAAACCAGTGGGACTTTTGATCCCAGTGTCCAAAACAAATGGAACTCATGATTGTAGAGTTCTAACTCTTAATCATAGAGTTCTAAACATGTAGGACTCAGAGTTTCAGAGCTGTGAAACTCTTGGTCGAAGAGTCCTAGTTTAGTGGGACTCTTGACCACATACTCCCAGGCATTGAGACTCAGTATCCCAACCCAGTAGGACTCTCGATCGAAGAGTCTCAATCTAGTGGGACTCTTGACCATAGAGTCTTAGTTGAGTAGAACTCTTCACCAGCCATCAAATCAAGTAGGAACCTCTAGTATGTGTAACTCCGCAGGTCCGAACCTAAGTCAGTAGCACAGAAATTAATTTCTGTACTAATCGAAGTGACCATCTAGCAATAGTATCCGACATTCGGATAGCTCGAATAGTCATAATTGCAATAATCAGAACCTACGCGAATATAGTTATCGTATAATTCATTTCTATGACCTCTATGTAATAGATGATTCAGGGTTAGACTGTCAACTCTAAAAAATATATCCATATCGTGTCTTAAAGCAATTAGTCCCATGACTCCTCACTAAGACTATCCTGACCAAGAATTTTCTAAATTGAAACATAATTGAATACAGCTCCTAAAATCAGGAGTGGTCAATCCCATCTTGATACACGCACTGACTCCTCAAGTACTTGACTGTGCTCAGAAATCTTTCGTCACTGAATTAAAAATTTAGGTAGTTCGGCACCAAAGCATAGTGAGTTGCTTGGAAGTCACCACGGTGATCTCAGATCGGAGGAACACTTATACCCATATTCCATCGGAGCTAATCTTGATAGAAGAAAAGCTCTGAAGTTGGTCATGTTCCATGTAGATGTACCCATACATCTTACTTGCATGCTATACCAGTATCTCAACACTCATTGGTTACGAGGACAACCAACTTATATAGCATGTAACGATTTATACTCGATAAACATTGCGATCCTGAGTAACAACGTATCATTTGGTCGTGAACTATTTAAGGACTAAATGATAAATTCTTCTTTGTCGAATGTAGATAGTCCTAAGGACTTCATCACAATACAGAAGTTCATTAGATGATAATAGAATTTATGATGAAAAATATTAAAATAATTTTTATTAATTTATAATTCATATATAATTATAAATATATAGTCCAATCGTCAACAGACTGATGATTGGCTTTGGGATACATTCCCAACACTTGGACCAAAGGATAGTGAATAACTTCTGAGACTCCACCATCACATGAAATAAAATTAACCTAATTTATATAAATACTTAAATATTATATTGATTAAGTTGGTGAATCGATTGTCTTAGGAACCTATTGCTCTTGAGTTTAAAATCCTAAAAATTATACACTCTCTATTTTCTTACAATTTATTAATTTATTTTTTTTATTTTTCCTTATTTTTTTTAATTCTCATAAATTGATTATCTAAATAAAGCTTAGGAAAGAGTTTTTCAGTACTTATTTTTCAATCCTCTAGGGATGATACTCTACTCATTTACTTTATTACTTGATCGACTGATGCACTTGCCATAGTTATAGATTAGCACGCATCAGCTTATTAGATCTAAGCACACCAACAACCTCTTCATAGTTTAGGATCTTCTGCCTACAAACTAAGATTATTATGAGACCATTATAAGAACCTGAGAAAGAACAAAGTAACAATAATGCCCAATCTTCCTTATCAATCTTCATATCTAAGCTCATCATCTTAGAACACACCTAATTGAACTCCTGGATATGAGCAATAAGATCTTCACCTTTGGGCATCCTCAAACTATAAAGTTGCTTCTTCAATCATAGCTTATTAGTTATGTTTTTTTTCATGTAAGTATTCTCCAGTCTCATCTAGAGTTTCTTTGCCGTGGTCTCTATATAAACCTCGACCAATACCTAATCAGCCAGACATATTCTGATTGTACTAAAAGTAATTTTTTCTAACTCTTTCCAATCTTCAGTACTGATCCTTTTCAATCTATCTCTAACCAAGATCTTGTACATCCTTTGCTGAACCAACAAGTCCTTTATACCCTTTGCTGCCATAGGATAAAGTTTTTCTTGCTATCAAACTTTTAGAAATCTATCTTGAATCCATTTGATCCCATGACTATAATCAAGCCACAAGCAAAACTCTAACATCCTTCTATGATCACACACCAATAAGACTATCCTTCCAAGAAGATCTATATATCCTAGATCCTTCTTCCAACTTCTAATTCACCTCTCCTCTATGTAACAACTCTCAGACAGGAGACAAACATGAAGAAAATAAGAAGATTTAGGATAAAAACCTGGTGTAACAGATCCTAGATGTAGAAATCCTATGCCTCTTCCTTTCTTCCATGCAACACTGCTTTGATATCAGATGTTAAGATATTAGACCCTCTCATGGACCAACGTGGCACCTGGTGATTAGCCACAACAAGAAAAGATCTCCTAGAATTAACATGGAAGCATGAATAATGGATTTAAGAGAGAAAGAGAGAATAAGAGATTTTTATGGGAGAAAAGAGCTTTATTCCAATATTTTTTAGTATTACGTTAACCTTGACTTATTTCCTGTATATATACTATACAATAAGATCAAGCCCCAAGTTCAAAAAAAAAATTTCAAAATTCAAATAGACCCACATTCAAAACTGATCCCGCATCACTAAATCGACCTAGTCTAAGAGTGAGTCGGCTAACCTACGACTAGGTCGACTCATAAAATCACTAAGTCGACCAACTTGTATACCATACTAGTAATTCCAAAAATATTGCTTTCTATTTAAATTTTTCTCTAAGACATAGTCGACTCGGCCCAGACTGGATCAACCCACCTTCTAAATTAGTTAACTTAGTCTCAAGGTGAGTCAACTAAGTTTCTGAAACTCTACTATCCAGGTTGATTCCTCTGGCTTGCTTCTTTCTTTATATGATCTTTCTTCTCATATTTCCAAGGCTTGGGAGTATCACACCTGACTCATAGTTGGCCAGAGCTTTCTTCAGGCCCATATGCAATCTATGTGGATTCTAATACCCACTAAAAAATTAATGTAATTTCTCAAATTGGAGGTAGAGGCTATAAATTCGCATAAAATAGTGGAAGAACCTTTAGACTAAAGTCCAAGTCTTTAGGATTTAATAATTCATATACTATTAGGTCTTATGTGCTCTTTTTAGCAAGATGGCTAACACATTGTTGCTTCGATTATTGTTGGATAGTGACAAGCTTATGGGACCAAATTTTAATAGTTGGTATCGAAAGCTCAAAATAGGTTTGGAGCATAAAAGGGTCTTGTATGTTCTTATGAATCTAGCACCTGATGAATCTACTGTTAATATGCATGGTACAGCAAGAGACACTTATTGAAGTGGCTCAATGACTGTACAACTGTTCGATGCATCATGAGGGCTGTCATGAATGATGAGTTCAGTCAAAAATTTGAGAATACTTACCTAGAGGAAATGCTTCAAATATTGAATGAATCCTTCGGTACCCCTGAGGATGCAGAGAGGTACAAACTATCTTGTGCTATCTTCAATGCCCATATGCGAGAGAGGGCATTGAATATTGATGATGTACTATATCATGATCGAGCAAATCAAGCATCTAAGCAAACTTAATTTTCCTATACATGCAGTTAGGCAAGGACACAATTTAATTAAATTATCTTCTTAAGTCCTACCTTCCATTTTTTAGTTAGTATAGAATGATAAAGCCTATGGTATGCTACCATGGTTTGCTAGGATTACTACAGACTTTTGAGAAGGACCATTAGCTCCTAAAAGAGCCAGTGCATATGATAGGATAGTCATCAATAGATCTTCTCTTTAAGAAAGAAAAAAAAAAGGTGCGGAAGAATAATGCTGGGGCTTCTAAATCTAATCAGCCCAAGAAGCTCAAAGCAGATTAGAGTCAAGTAGAGTACTTCTTCTACAAGAAGCTGGGATACTAGAAGAGGAATTGTCCTCTTTATATAGTATCCCTTGATCCGAATAGGACAAAGAGGAATAAGCAAAAGTAAGCAAAAGATTGCAGGATAAGGTACTTATATAATAATACATTGTAAGTTCTTTATTTATGATACTACTATCTGAATATTGGATCCTGAAAGTTCTATTAATATTTGACTTTAGATCAGTAGGAAGTTCGATTTCTAAATATTGGAGATGGAAGATCTATTCCAGTTCTAGTTTTGAGAATAGTTTAGCTTGTACTCGATTCAAATGTCATTTATTTAGGTGATTGTCATTATTGTCTATCTTTTCTTTTAAATATTATTTTTGTAGGTCTTTTGGCCAAGAACAGTTATAATTTTTTAATAATTTTTTTTTATGATGTCATTATGAATGATGTGACTGTGATGCATGAACAATTAAAGAATGACATTTATATTTTATCATAACCTATTAGTATAACGTACACATCAAACAAATGCCCAAAGATAGATAATGTCAATGATCCCTACCTTTGACATTGTTGGCTTGGTCATATAAATAAGAATATGATAAACAGGTTAGCTAAAGAAAAAATCCTCGATATCAATGATTGTGAATTATTGCCAACCTATGAATTATGTCTTCTTAAAAAAATAATAATATCATCTTTTGAAGAAAAGGATGAACGAGCCAAAGATGTCCTAGGTCTAATAAATAGTGATGTATGTGGACCCATGAACATAAATGCATGAGATGGATATAATTACTTCATTACTTTCACTGATAATCTATCGAGATATGAGGACGTCTATTTTATGAAGCATAAGTCTGAATAAAGTAGAAAAATAAACTAAAAAAAATATTAAATTTTTTTGATTAGACTTAAGAGGAGAATACCTCATCAGTGAGTTTTTGATATATCTAGAGGAGAATAGGATTCTTTCTCAATGGACATCTCCTAGAATACTACAGCATAATGGTGTATCAGAAAAGAAGAATCAAATACTGTTGGACATGGTTCGTTCCATGATGGAATTTGCTAGTATGTCGATCTTCTTTTGGAGATATGCACTAGAGTTTGCATGTTATATTCTTAATAATATTCTGAGCAAGCCTATCATAAAAACTCCATATGAGATATAGATTGGGTGCAGGCCAAGACTCTCTCACCTTCAAGTTTGGAGATGTCCAGCTTATGTAAAATATTTAAAGACAAGTAAGCTTGGACCAAGATCCGATAAGTGCTTATTCATAGGATATCTAAAAAAAAATTAAAAATATTACTTCTACCTTATTAAAAAACAAAAGATGTTCGTCGGTAATAGGACAGTCTTTTCAAAAAAGAAGTTTTTTAGAAAAAGAACTAATGCCACTAAGATCAAATTTGGAGAAGTTTGTGAGGTAAAAGAATTGATACAATCTAATATAGAACTAGATTTGATTAGAAAATTAAATCCAAAGCCCGTTGTACAGGGACCTTTAAGAAGATTTGGTAGAGTACCGCATCTGTCAGACATATACTATAGTTTTTTGGTCTGAGATAGTAATCCTATTGAACCAGATAAGAATGATGAGGATCCGATCACCTATATGGATGCCATGCAAAAGTTCGACTCTGAAAAATGGCTTGATACAATGAAATCTGAGATAGAGTCCATGGAGATCAATGGTGTATGGACACTCATTGATCCATCCAAAGGAATAAAATTCATAGGGTGCAAATAGATTTTCAAAAGAAAAAGAAAAGCAGATGTAAAGGTGGAGACCTATATAACCCATCTAGTTGTCAAGGGATATCGTCAACATCATAGTATTGACTATGATAAGATGTTTTCTTCTATAGCAATACTCAAGTCTACTTGAATTTTGCTTGCAATATTAGCATATTTAGATTATGAGATCTGAAAAATAGATGTCAAAATCATTTTTTTTAATGGAGAATTGGAAGAAGAGGTGTATAAGATGTATTAAAGAACTTTTCTTTATATAACTTGTTAATCCTAGTCTCACTAATATGATCAAGTTGATAATGCCAAAGTAAAGTATTATTAACATGTTCTCTCTTTCGCTTTCTATTTTTCTCAATATGAAAAAAATTATCATTCAGAAAAAGAGTTAAAAAAGTATAGTTAAAAATGCAATAACATATTATTTCATTAGAATATTTGATTGAGCAACCATTGCTCTTTACATCAATTTCATAATCTTGTTTTAATAACAAGGATATAGAAATAATATTTTTAATGATCTTAGGCATATAATAATAATCCTTTAGTTCTATGATCTTTTCAGAAGGTAACATCAAAATATTTATCCCTACAGCTTCAGCTTGGATGGACTCTCCTCCAACATCATAGAGCTCGAAGTCATCCTTCTTCAAAACTCTAATTTTCTACACCCCTGTAAAGATTTGCAGATATGAGAACCGTAGGCGGTATCCAATACTTATGAGTTTGAAATGAAAGAATTCAATGACAATATTGTATATATCTCATCCATATCTTTTGGTGTAACACTTGCATCAATCTTCATAGTTGTAAGGTAAGCCTTGCAATTTCTTTTTCAATGACCTGCTTTGCTACTATAAAAGCAGGTTACTTATCCGAAAGCCTTCTTTTCCTTCTTCCCCTTATTTATGCTATCTTTAGGGTTCAGCCTCCTTTTTGAATCTTTTTTTTCTGCCTTCTTCTTAGAGATTCTATCTACAAGAAGAAGAGGAGCCTTATCTTTTTTGATATGGCTCTCTACTATTTTAACCATATTTAATAGCTCAAGCAAGAAAGTATTCAGTTTATTCATATAATAGTTTATGATAAATTGAGAAAATAATTTCAGAAGTGATTGCAGGATCAGATCCTAACTCAATTCTTCATTCATAACAAAATCTAATTGATCTAATCAAGTGATCAAATCAATTATCATCAACACATGGCCTTGTATGGATGATTGTTCTACCATCCTGGTATGGAATAATTGCTTAGATATCTCATATCTAGTAGTTCTACACTACTCTCCATATAGCTCTTTTAGATTGAGCAATATGGATTGAGTATCCATGTCATCATATTGCCTCTATAACTCATTACTCATAGAGGCCAGTACGATATATTTGATAGTTAAAGAATCATTTTGTCACATTTTATATATGGCTACTTCCTCCTCAGTAGCATCCTCCCTTACTGGCTCAGGGCCAATCAAAATGTATGGCTTCGTTCAAAATGAAGAAGAGCCTTGTGTTTATAAATGGGCAAATAATTTTGTCATTGTATTTCTTATACTATATATGGATGATATTTTTTTAATCGAGAATGATATCCCTGCATTACAAGGAATAAAAGTATGATTGTTATCTCAATTTTTCATGAAAAATTTAGGAGAAGCATCCTACATCCTAGAGATGAAGATCTATAGAGATAGATCTAAAAGAATGTTTGGATTGTTCCAATCCACGTACATTGATACAGTGCTGAAGAGATTCAGTATGGTGAATTCTAAAAAAGATTATCTACTGATAGGCCAAGTAATTACTCTCTTTAAAAAGAATTATCTAATAACTCCAAAAGAGAGAGCGTATGAGTAGTATCCCATATGCCTTGGCAGTTGAATTTATCATGTATGCCATGACCTATACAAGATCGGGTGTAGCTTACTTACTAGGTGTTGTAAGCAGGTACAAATCTGATCTAGGTGAGAAATATTGAAAGGTTATAAAGACAATCCTTAAGTATTTAAGAAATACTAAGGATCAATGGCTTATTTATGGAGAGTCTAACTTAAAAACTTATGTGATACACTGATTTTAATTTTCAATCAAACCATGATAACAACAAGAGCATATCGGGATACATATTTATCCTAAATGGTAGAGTGATTTGCTAAAAAAAGTTTTAAGTAGCATACTATAGTCGATTCTGTTTACAAGATAGAGTATATTGCAACATCCGATGCTGCTAAAGAAGCTATTTAGTTGCAGAAGTTCATCTGCAAGCTAGGAGCGGCACTCTCCATTGATGGATCTATTATGCTGTATTATGATAGTACTGGAGCCATAGCTCAAGTGAAGGAATTGAAGTGCCATTAGCGAATTAAGCATATTCTACATTGCTATCATCTTGTGCAAGAGATCATAGATCAAAGTAACGTCAATCTTTCAAAGATTGATAAAAAAGAAAATCTGACCAAACCATTCACTAAAGCCCTCAGAATCAAGAAGTTTGATGATCATAAAATGAAGATGGGTATTAGCTACTGTTCTGATTAGCTTTAGTCCAAGTAGGAGTTTGTTGGAAAAGTATCCTAAAGCCAATCATCTAAGCTATAGATGGTTATATTTTTATATATATGTATATGAATTAGATTTTATTAATAAAAGTTAATTATGATAGTTCATCATATTACTTTTTCTTAGAACTTTTTTTATGATGAAGTACTTAGAACTATAAATAATCGATAAAGTAGAATTTATCGAATAATTTTTAAACCATGTTCGCGATCAAATGATACGTTATTACAAAGATGATAATATTTATCGAGTATAGATAATCGTATGCTATATAGATGGTTATCTTTTTAACCAAAAAGTGTGGAGATATGGTATGGCATACAGATGAGAAGTAGGAGTATATCGTTATCGAATAGTAACTCACTTGCAAAGCACTTACTATTAAGAGATGCTCACAAAGGATATTGCATAAGTATTCCTTAGGCCTGAGATCACCATAATGACTTGCAAGTAACTTACTATATTTTGGTATTGAACTACATGTATTTTTAATATAATGATGGAAGATTTTTGAGTACAGTCAAGTTCTTGCGAAGTCAGTGTGAGTCAAAATGGGATGGACCCCTCTAGATTATAGAAGATGTTGTGTGACTATATTTTAATTTAGTAAAATCTTAGCTAGGATAATCTATGTAATTATTATAATATTTAAAAGGTTGAAATATAATGTGGGTGTCTAATTTAGGATTGACAGCTAACCCTAGGTTGTCCTGAGCATTCAGGATCAAAGGGATGAATTATGCAATAATCATATGCCAATATTCTTGAATGTTGCTTTGCAATCATTTGATCTATTCGAACGTCGGATATTATTGCTAGATGATCAATTCAATTAGTATAAGAAATAATTCTTATACTATCGATTTAGTGTTCGAACCTATGAAGTCATGCACATAAGTCATAAAATATAGAAAAGAATTGACCTAACATCTATATGTTCAATTTAGAA
Organism: Cocos nucifera; assembly: GCA_006176705.1. NCBI lineage: Eukaryota > Viridiplantae > Streptophyta > Magnoliopsida > Arecales > Arecaceae > Cocos > Cocos nucifera. Next base: position 543,157 of record QRFJ01000275.1, on the reverse strand, counting down.
GTGGTTGACTTGATTAAACAAATAGATATACTTAATAGAAAATTAAGTTAAAGGTCATATGGAATTAAATACTGGCTATACCTAGTTACCACTAGTCATGAGGTTTAGTTTTAATTCTAGGGATGAGTTTGACCTGATTTATGATCCAAGATTTGATAAAAGTTTAGTTTCAAGTCATGATTATTTTAGATTAGATCTAATTTAATTGGGCTTAATTTAATTAAGGCTAATTGGGTCAATTATCCAAGTTAGACTTGGACTTAAATCCTAATTTGATTAAGGTTAATCAGCCTTTCGAAATAAGTTCAAACCAGATTTGAATCAAATTCAATTTGAACCCAATATGGACCAATTTTGACTTGGTTAAATAATGCCTTTAACCACTGAGTTTCTCTCTCATGTGTGGCCGATCAAGGAGTATTGGGCATGTATTTGTTCAGCCCTAATCATTAGTTTGGGCAGCAACAAAGAGCGGTTAAAAGGTGGCACCAATTCCTCTTCACTAAGGTTTCTAAATTGGATTAGAAAATCATCTAGCATCTCCTACTTGGAGTCAGATTTGACTAGTCAAGTTTGTTATGATTGGAATCTTTATTAGATGAGGATTGCATCAAGTCATGGGGCATCAACTATAAGCAGGAGGGACCCCTAGGCATGGGATAAGAAGATCCCAAGCTCTAGGCATGAAATAGAGAGAGGCTTTGGTGTGGAGAAGTTCCAGGCATGGAGCTTTCCTTGGTGGAGGATCATGTCTTGCTGCCCCTCCTTTCTTCCTATTCACTGGTGTGATGCCCCAATCATCATCCCTTTCTTCTGCGTTGTATGGCATACATGCGAAGTAGAGAGTCAGCACTTTCAGATCTCACAAAGCGAAGCTACAGAATTTTTAGTACCTTAATCTTCTTTCCACTGCATATTGAGGTATGTTTTATAATTATTATGAAAAATTTTAAAATTAAAATCTATTCTCACTAGTTTTCATCTAAATATGATTTAGAAGCAGAGGAGTTTTCCTTTAAGGATAACTCAATAGGGGTTAATAATGACTAGATTTTATGAATTATTTGACAAGGGCCAAACTGCGATCGATATATTGCATGGATATTGAAGTAATTTCATATCTCTTTGAAAAGATCATCTCAAGTTCATACTTGGGTCCATAGATTAGATAGAGAGTGAAAGAGGAAATAGAGAGAGAAATCCTAGAGAGAAGAAGAGAGAGACATAATAGAGAGAACTCTTCTCTTTCTTTTTCTTTTATTATTATTATTATTTTGCTATGGGGACATAGGCTAACATTGTGATGGGCTAGTTTAATGGACCGGAGCAATAAATTTTATCTTTTTTAAAAGAGTTTCATCCTCAAAATTTAACATACCTTTATTTTCAAATAAGTGAGGTGTTGTCCAGCTAGCTAGACAACCCAAGAGGGAGGGTGCATTGGACAAATTTAAACATGTGCAGGTTTTTCAAACAAAATAAGTTAGATGTTGTGAATGTATACCAAATGCTATGTGTAGCAGAATTTAAATCAATGAATGCTAAATAAGAATCTAAAGCAAGTAAATAAGTATATATATAAACATAAAAGATTTTATAGTGGTTTGGTGCATACCAAGCACTTACATCCACTCCCCAAGCTCTACTTAAGAATTTTTACTATAATCCACTGATTATAGTGCGTTTATTTTAGCTAGGATCATAAATAGATCCATTTCATTTTTTAGGATCATCAACCACAATCTTTACAAGCCTTTTTCTAGGCTCACAATCTAATTCCCATGTTTAGATTAAACCTATCCCTCAAGTTTCAAATCCTTGAAACTTGTTATAGCAGATTTCAGTAAATAGAAATTTTACAATACAAAAAGTTCCTTAATAAGCTAATAAAAATCATTGAAGCTTACTTGAAGATTGCTTGGATGCTTTGCATGAGATTGGGCACACTTCTTCTTGTTGATTATCTTTTCAAAAATCAAGAACTTTCAGGCATGGAGCTTAAGAACACTCTTGAATGCATTCTAGGTTGAAAATAGGCTTTTTTCCTTAGAATAGGCTATTCTTAGTATTTAATTAGATTCTTCCTCATTTTTAAGTGATCTCCTGACCTTTTAAAGTAATTTGAATTGAAAACTAGGGATATTTGGATGTTGGGGATGGAATCTAGCTGTTTTAATAGAATTTGGATGTTTCTACAACTTTCTTTGCACTATCTATTATGGTATCAGAAACTCATAAGTCAACTCAAGTAGGTCTGGAGTTAACTCAAGGTCTTCAGAAGTTGACTCGAGATCTACAAGAGTCGACTCGAGTACTGTGTCAAGAAAACAAGCTTTCTATTTTTTCTGAGAGAGTCAACTCAAGCTTTGCGAGAGTCAACTCAAGATTTATGTCGATGCCATCCTGCATGCCAAAATTGACTCGAGGTTTACTGGAGTCAAATCTAAGTCTATGCCAAATGCTAAAATTATGCCAAAGTCAACTCAACTCCTTCCTAAGTCGACTCAGCTTCTTCAATCTATCTTTTCTCATTCGAGTCACATCCAAACTTGATTTTTATTGACTCAAAAGCTTTCCAAGTGATTTCAAATGACTTCAAAGCTTACCGCAAGAGTTAACTTCCTACAAAAAATATTCTTAACCAAGTTTTAAAGTTATTAGTCCCTTTTTATAATCCAATATTATGTAATAATCAAAATCATTCTTTAGGTTAACATGAGGATGCTTAATTTTTAAATCATCTTCATCATACTTTCGCTATGCAACTTTGATCTAAACCCATGCTTAACTAAAATGCAGTACTCTAGGCCGATTTATGTTAATACTATAAATTATAAATCTCAACCAAATTTTCTACTTATGATCAAACTTATTACTTTGATACTATAAAATATCATGTCCCAAATCTAGAATATAATACGACCATGCTATCAAGGGGTATTGCTCTCAATAACACGAAGCTTATCAATCATAATCATCATAAATAAAATATAATAAAAAATTTAATTTCATCATCTATCAAGCACGTAAATCAGGATTGATCTAGAGTATCTAAATCCAAAATCATATGCTAAAATCCATATCTCAAAATTCATAAATAGTTAACTACAAGTCTATAATTATCCAATAAACTAAATTTTAGCTATAAAATTCTTAAGCTTGTTACGCAAACCCCCAAGCCTGAATCTTTCATTATTTCTAATCTTATTTTATTATAAAATAAAAGAAAAAGTAAAGAGATATGTGTTACATCAACTCATACACTATCTTATGAGATCAAGCATAAGTTTTTTCATGATAAAATAAAATATTTAAAAAATAATAAATATTATAAAATAAAATATTTCATTGAATATATAATAAAATGAGTTATAAAGATAATTATGCATGCATAAATCATGAATATTTTGTAAACATATTGATTCATATGTCAATTTTATCATATGTTCATATCATATTTCAAAATATTGCTAATAGATATTCATACTATGATCATTTATACCCATGACAAGGCTACATCTCTTGATCGACAGATTTCTTATTTTATATACTAATTTTGTACCCATTGGCAAGGCCATATTTCTTATGGATGCTTACTTCGAGTGTCGATCTTTTCGATTTTAGAGATTCATTTATAGATATTTGAGAGCTTTTAAAATCTTTATATTTTTTTTAATATATATATATACATAGATTAAAAAATAATAAAATTTATTCTTTACAAATATGTTATTTTTATAAAATATATTATAAAATCAATGATCATAATAAAATATGTCTTTTTATATCTCATATACCAATCATTAATTTATAAAAAATATGATTTCATCAGCAACAGATCATTTGCATAGGAACGATAATTTAAAAATAAATAAGAAGTGCAAGATCTACTTATCTCGTTCATCCTAAATCTTCAAATTTTGTTAGGCAAATCTTTTAATCTTATTTAAAATATTAAATATAATCATTTTTTAATTAATTAAATAATAATAAAAGGAGGCAGTTAACTAAATGATCAGTTCGATAAACTATCCAAACATCAAAGTGATTCGAGATCATCTTATCGAGGTCAACTCATGTCTCTAAAGCAGAAAGATGAGACTCTATCCTAAGGGGCATATCTTTTTAGAGAGAGAAAGTGGAGAGAGAGAGTCTTCATATTATTTAAAATAGGAATCCATTATCAAAATCATCAGAGATCATGTTAGGATGACTCAATAAGGGTTAACAATGGTCAAATTCTATGAATATCTAGCAAGAACTAGACCAAGATCGACATACTACATGGATATTGAAGTAATTTCGGATCTCTTTAAAAAGATCATCTCAAGTTCATACCGGAATGTGGATTAGATAAAGAAAGAAAAAGGGAGTAGAGAGGGAAACTCTAGGGAGAAGGAGAGAGAGACATGTGAGAGATTTTTTTTTTTTTTTGCTATGGGGACATTGGCTAACATTGTGATGGGCTTATCTAATGGACCAGGCCATCACAATCTACATTATTTTGTTTTGGTGCTTCAATCTTATTCTTCGTACTGTTACTTCCTAGATTCCAGTTAAGTCTTCTTCTGCTTGCTAGGTTTCACAATGCTTTATAGGTTTTGCTGCTCTGCACCTCTTAGTCAATGAAACATCTCTTTCACCTCATTCACTGTTATATCTCAGCCTATGGTGGTTATTTCTGATAACGGTGTTTGGACCTTACTTTGAAGCCAATGATAGGTTACTGCTCTTTATCAATCTCTAAGTTGTTCTTATCATACAGTTTTTTATCCATATCAATGTATATCTGCTTTCTTCTTAGTAAGTTTATATTTTCTTCTTCTATCTCAGCTTCTCGTTTCTTCTTCTACGTATGCTTAGTTTGTTTGGTATTTCAAAGTCCATACTTTGTACTCGGTTATTACTATCTTGTCTAATAAAGTTTGCCTTCCTCTATTAATTTACTAAAAAAAAAAAAAAAAAAAAAGGTGCTGATGTATGCTCGACTGATGGGTTAACAGCACACTTCTCTAAGCTGCATGATTTGTGTTTTACTTTCTTTTTATATATCTCTTGATGTATGCTTGTGTTCATCTTATGACTTGTAATCTAAATGTCATGTTTGCATCGTCAAAAAAAAAAAAAAAAAAAATCAGGTCATCCATCTCTTTAATAAATAGATTCATTTGTGGGCCTCCTTACACAAAACCGGCAAGGACCAAGCCTAGTTTCGGGCTTGCCCAAATTCAACCAAAATATTTGCTGTTTTGGGCTACCCTAGTTTTCGGCCCCAATGGTTAAATTCAAGCTGGCCCAATTAGGTTTAAGCTGGGCTTGGGCCTCGACTTGGTCCAGGTTTTCCGAAAAAAAGCTTAAAGAAAAAATTTAAGCCGAGCTCGAGTAGGCATATGTCCCAACCCAGTTGCAGCCCTAGCTAGTGCCCTCTTGCCCACGATTTCACTAAGCAAGTGATGGTTGGGCTATCCCATGTTTCAAGAACCGAGCCCTCCTTTGAGCCAGCTAACACCATGGGACCCCTCTCTTTTTTTTCTCCTCCCTTTGCCTTTTCCTCTCCCCGTAAGTGCTCATGAAGCTAGCGTGCTCACCTGCCGCTTGAACAATGGTTGATGGCAGGCCTAGTTGTGGGCAAACCTATTTTGAGCTAGGGCCCACCTCATCGTGCGGCTCCTAGCTTGAAACCTCCCCTATGATGGCTTGTTTGGCCACCGCTTATGTCATCAGCATCCATGGTGGCCTTGTCGACATGTTGGACAACCAATCCAAGCCATCTCATGGCTTTTTCCCCCAGTTGAGGCGGCCTTGCCGGCATTCCAAAATATAGAACAAGCATAAAAGACATATTATGTATGCTAGTTTGGCATAATATGATTTGGAAATACAATGAAAACATTTCTTTCTAAAAGTTGACTGATTGACCCATTATATTCGTGATTACTTGAACAATGCATGTTAAAGCATTTGAGACAGTTGCCAATAACTTGTTTGAAATGTGTTGAGAACATTTGGTTTGGAATAGATGTGGTGATTATTCTCTAGTCTAGTTATGATCATATATATTTAGGATCTAATTTTCTAGTAGGACTCTAGTGGGGTAATCACTAGATTATATGATTAATGGCATGCTGTAGTTAGGAGTTATTTATTTATTTTTTTAAAATCTAGCTAGTTAAGATGATGGCTAGTACTATTTGCAGCATGCTTTTTCATGTGATTATATAACTAGTTATCTTTTAGGCCTAGCTAATCAGAATAAAATACTAGTAGATATGGATTAATGGCATGCTCAAGGACTAATCTCCTTTAGACCTTGATATGGGACAATTGTGGCCATAGCCAAGAGAACTGAGAGAGGGCAAAAACTTGTTAATGTTTTCACTTAAAACTTCACAAAAGATTTTTCTCCATAATGGTTATATTTTTTTTAAACTAGTTTCATTCCGTGCAATTAAAAAGTAATTACTGAATTATTCAGATTTGTTAGCAGGTTGTATATTTTTCTGTGAATTTATTGGATTACTTTCTATGATATTTAGGCTTTTGCTTATTCATCTTCTACTGATATTTTTTTCAGATACTGAAGGGTGGTTGGACGGGATTCATTGGATTGTTAGAACTATTTGATGGATAGAGAAAATTAGGGTTTAGTTGATTTCCTATGTATCTTGCTTAAATAAATGATCGATAAGAACTTTTGTAAGATTTTCTATCTTATGGGATTGTTAGAACCATTAAAATGACATTAAATTTAGTGTTTCTGTTACTGTACCATTGCCTAAATTTTTTTAAATGTTGAATATATTTAAAAAAGCAGGCTTAAAATGTCCTATATAGATAAAATCCCATGGATGTGCAATCATCTGCCATGTGCTTGGCTCGTGCCATTGGATCGGGGCATGACAATATTCCTCAAAACCCATTCTTTCCAAATATGTACCTTAAATTGCCAAAAAGTAACACTACTATAGCATTGAAGAGGAACTGAAATTGCTGCAAAAGCTTTTCAACAATTTAGCTCTAAGCGAAATGCTCGATAGGAGTGTATATTCAATTTTTTTGATTTAAATCGGATCAAAATTTTAAAAAATCAAACTTTCAAACTTACATTTATAAAATAAAAAATTAAATCGAAATAGTCTAAAATTGAATAAACCAAATCAAAATAATTTTAGTTCGGTTTGATTCGATAATTCGATTTTGGGTTTCTCTATATTGAGCTTTTGATTTGAATTTGAATTTATTAATTTTTTAATACTTTCTATAGAATTACATTTGGACTTAATATTATTATTCAAATTCAAATCAATAATAAATATTTTTTTAAAAAAAATTCATTCAATGAAATTACTTCAAGCTTTTTATAATCTATCAATATAATATTTATCATCGATCGGTTATTTTTATTTTCGATTAATCAAAGTTATCAAATTAAAAATCAAAGATTGAATTGAATAAAAAACTTTGGTTTGGTTTTAAACCAAAACTAAATTTTTTTAAAAAAAAAATTAAATTAAATATTAAAATAATTAATGATTTGATTTAATTTTTGGTTAATCGAACCAATGGCACACCCTAGATAGATAAGCCAATTTGGAAACTATCCTCAGGTAAGGTATTTTCTATTTCATTGTTTTACAAATTCTTAAACAAAGCGCGCCTTGTGCGACCGAGTTTGTGGAAGACCCATACTTGAAAATGTCAAAAATCTTCAAGCATTGACTTCATACTAAAAGAAATTCTCTTGAAAAAAAGGATGGCAGATAGCTTCCTCTATCTTAATAAGTAGAACGTTCCCAAAACCATTTTTCTTTTAGGATAAGAGATGCAGAGGCCACTTGAGCTTTATTAATGTTATGAAATGTATAAGGTACAGAATTTACAGGATTAAGATGGAAGCTTGAAATAAGTTATAGAAGCAAGCCAGACGTTAATCAAAACATAATAAAGGCCAGTGACATGGAACAATCAAAAAGAGAGTAATTGGAGAGATCTCACTAAATTATAGAGAGGAAGATGGCAAAAGATCTGTAACTTTTCCATGATGCAAGTCCAACCATTCTGCTTTCAATCCCTATTGTGAGTAGGCTATTAAGCCTGACCATAGAAAGTCTGAAAATGATCAGAGAATGCAATACTACATCTTTGTTAATCAACATTATTTTAGTTTCAAAGTAAACTATGTTAGAAGCAAAATCTTCTCTTCCCCAGAATATGCCCACCCACTTCCATTTCAATGTGAGATCAAAGGGAAGGCAACAGATCCTCCAAAAGCTTGCAGTAAAGGAGAAAATAGCAGAATGGGGACTTTTATTTGGCCTTTCAGATGGTACCTCCAAGAAATCTTGAAAATTGATCTTGTACCCGTAAGGTTGAAAGTGGACCAAAAAATATATGTACAAGCTTATTTTCATATATAAATCTATCCAAATATAAATAAAAATTTGAGCATCTGACTAATATACATATCTATGTCTATATCCATATCTGTTAAAGAAAAATAAATATTGACAAGTTTGGATGTGAGTAGAGACAACTATTTGATTTGTATTTGCATATCCTATTTGATTTGAATCCTATTTAATTTTACATAACAGTCATGAACTTTAAAAAAAAAAAATTATCATATTAATATACTATTAGCCTGATTTACTTTTATTTAGTAATATCTTCGATTCTATAGTCATAAAATTTAATTATCTAACTTGTATCAAATTTAATTTCTATACTTTCAGTATCTAATTTATATCTGTATTCATTTAAATAAATATGCATATGATTTGTATCCAACTAACATCTATATCCATATTTATATTCATCAAATAAAATAAATATTGATATGGATATGTTGATATCCGATCCGTATCCGATTTATTTTCAGCTTTATTAAGTATCTAATTACGAATCTAAGATAAACGAGGACATATAATCATGTCTGAAACAAATCGAAGAGTACTTTACTCCTTCCCTAAAAATTTAAAATCCAAATGCATAAGTAACAAATTGAGATACCTTCTAGCGAAGTAATATAGAAGCTAATTGTGCTCTTTTGAAACATTTAGGGGTACAGCAAAACATAGGAAGCAGCTGAAAAACTAGCTGCTAGACAATAATCCTACAATATTCTTGACGTCGGACCAGATATTACCAAAGTAAAGAAGTGTGCTGTAATCACAAAGTAGAGACCATTTATTGAAGAGATGTAGACTTTCAGTGGTAATTTTTGCAATATTGGAATGCTTACTCAGAAATATTCTAGAGTTTCTTTCTTTTCAACACACCAAGCCATGGATGCAAGAAGCATGAGGATCACCTGATGAGTAAATTTATAGAAGTTTTTATTTCTCCATAAACATAAGGTTTCAAAATTTAGTTGAGGGTGAAGGCCACAAAGGGAAGAGCAGGCAGCTTTCCAAATAGCTGAGAAGGAGCTACAATGAGAAAAAAGGATGATCGACTGTTACCAGCCCTTGGTTACAAAGGATGCATTTTCTTTCTTGACTTTCTTCCTAGGGTGTCTCTAGCATCCTTTTTTTTTTTTTTTTTTTTCCAGCAAAGCCCTAGAAAATTTTTAATCTTGAGTGGCACACAAAGATTCCACAAATAGCCAGCAGGGCTACATTTAATTCCCTGGGTATTCAAAAAATGATTTAAAGAGGATGTAGAGAAGGTACCTTTGTCATTCAATTTCCAAATAACTTGATCTTCTTCTAGGTTTAAAGTAACTAAAGACAAAAAGTGTGATGAGCTAGCAACTTTACTTTCCAAATTCTTGATCCATCATTAAAAAAAATCATTATTGTTCTATTCTTTCTACGACCAATCTTGTAGAGTCGGGGGAAAATGACTTCGAGAGGATCATCACATATCCAGCTATCCTTCCAAAACAGAGTTCTTTGACCCTTTCCAATTTTAAATTGAATTCTATTCCAAAAAGACAGAGAGATCTAATGATGTCTTGCCATATACTTGAGCACCATCTTGAAGGTTTCTAATTCGTTGAAAACCTGGATATTTTATGATAAACAAATTGAATCTACCTTTTCCACATCCCCAATTTTTTTGGTAAGGGGCCCCCAACCTCATTTTGCTAGAAGGAAGAGGTTAAAATGATTCAGATCTTTAATCCCCAGGCACATTCCTCTTTTTCTAAACAAACACTCTTCCAATTTATCTTTCTTGCAAGAAATACCATGACAATTAGGGGAATCCTTCCAAAGAAAAGACCTCAAGAAATGCCATGATAATTAGGGGACTCCGTCCAAAGATAGACCTTTTGAGTTTGTCGGTTCTTTTAATAACTCAGCCAGGGAGCATAAAGATATAGAATAAAGGGCGGGAGATGTGAGCACCAAGCTAATGAGAGAGAGTCTCCCCCCGAGTGAAAGGAATTTGCTCTTCCAACTAGCTAATCTAGCCTCCACTCTCCGTACAAGTGACATCCAATTTGATTTGAGGGCTTACCTCTACATAAGAGAAGACCCAGGTATTTTAATTAGAAGAAGAGGAAAAAGAGAGCAATTGAGCCAGTAGAGCTTTGCCCAATGGATGAGAAAGAACTCTTCTAGTAAGACTATTTCAAAGCTATACAATAAAATTTTCAAGGTGGCTATATCTTTTTTTTTTTCCTGACTGAAAATAAAAGTACCATGTGCATATTGAAGGATTTTCATTCTCCAATAAATCTAAGGATTCTCTAGTCCCTTAAAAATATTCTTGGCTATAGCTAATCATTTAGTAATCTACACAAGAGGTCAGCCATAATAATAAACATAACAAGGGAAGGAGATCACCTTACCTCAAGCCATGTCTACAAAAGATCTAGTCCTCAAGCTTACCATTAACATTTATGGCTATTTTGCATGAAAAAAAAAATCCTCTAACCATCGACTCCACCTATTTGGAAAGTTTTTGTGTGCAAGAAAATTTAGAAATATATAGGGGATGACTCTATCAAAAGCTTTTGAGAAATCTATTGAGTGTGGCTTAAATTTGATATGACACATGGTATGAATCCAACTACTTTTAAAGGTATGTAAAGATATGAGCCTGGTTTAGCAAGAATTACTAAAAGTGCTAAAAGATAGAAATGCTTTACTGATAATATTATCAAAGGAGGATAAGGATAATTTTCTAGAATGCACACATAGTGCGACTGAATTGCCTCTAGCAAACTAGATTCTACTAGAGATTGTGGATGAGTCATCTACTGCAACATTGTGACCTAGATTGGAGAGCATTTATATGATTAAGTCTCTAATAAATCAGCTTTATCTGAAGCAGTAGCTCTACACTCTTCGGACGAAGAAATGTATGCCTCTTAAAGATCACTTTGATAAATTTAATAAAATTATTTTGGATTTAAAAAATATGGATATAAAAATTGATAATGAGAAACAAGCCCTTATTCTATTGTGTTCATTATCTTCTTTGTTTAAGCATTGTGTTGATACTATGCTATATGGTCGGGATACCCTTTCTATAGAGGACGTGAGGGCTTCATTGAACTCGAGTTAAAGAAAAGGGCATCTAAAGCTTAAGATAAAAATTAGGCAAATGATCTAATTGTTAAAAGTAGATCAAAAGAAAAGAATTTGGGTTTAAGTTCAGAAAGTAATAAAGGTAGATCAAAATCTAATAAGAAGAAAAGAAAATGCAATTGCTATAAAAGGAAAGGGCACTAGAAATTTGATTGTCCCAAACAAAAGAAGGAAAGTCTGACAATACCTCTAATGCTGGTAAATCGGCCAGTGTAGCAAATGACAGTATTTGATTCAACATGTTTTTATCATATGTATGCTCATTAGGATTGGTTTTCCACTTATCACCCTATTGATATGATATTATGCTTATGAGGAATTATATGTCCCATAAAATTGTTGCTATAGGAATAATTCAAATCAAGATGTATGATGGTATTGTAAGAATCTTTTTTGATATATAGTACATATTAGATTTGAGGAAACATTTGATTTCTTTGAGTACTCTTGATTCATATAATTTTAAATATTCCGATAAAGGTAGTGTTGACCTAAAGATTGATTTTGATGATGACAAAGAATTTTGAGTATAATTTATTATATTACTAATATTATTTTTGAGGATGTGTAGTTTAAATTCTAAGTGCTCACAATGATTTAAGTGATTTTCATCAATTAAATAGAGTACCACAAATCAAGAAGTCATTGAAGAAAAACTAGTCTTAACACATCTTAAAAAGGATGGTTAATGAGAGTTAAATCAAAGATAAAAAGTATAAAAAGATCAAAATTCAAGATCCAGGAGACTTAGTCGATTAAGTCAGAAAGTTAGTCAACACAGTCTCAGAGAATAACAGGATAGAAAAGTAGATTTTTAAGTTTTGTCCACTTAGCAGACTAAGTCAAACTAAGTAGACTAAGACTTAGTCGACTCAGAGATACTTAGTCGACTAAGTTTACTGTAATGACTAATTTTTCTAAAATTTTACTTTTTCAGCCCTAACTTTTTCTCAACTATTTTCTTGTTTCTAACGGTTAGATCACTTCAGAAGACCTCCAAAATGAATTAAAATGATGAAAAATCTTAAAGATATATAAAAAAATATTTTGAGCATTAAAGAAAATCTTTTTGAGAATTTCATTAAGTATTCATAGAAGAAAGTCAAAGGAATGAGCTGAAAAGAAAAGAGAAGTTGATTTCAAAGTTAACCTTTGTCCTTCCATTACAAATCATCCTCAAGCACGTGAAAGTAAGAGTAAAGTGAAGTGAAGAAGCAATCAAGTCAACAATTAAGGAGCCTTATCATCACTCAAGCATTCAAGAAGAAGTCAAGCATTCAACTATCATCATTCGAACTTCTTTCGATTCTTCAAAGATTTTTTATTTTTCTAAACTTAATCTTTATATTTTTATATTTTATTTTAAATTTCTTAGGATGAGAAACTTGGATTGGTCCAAGCCTAGAGTTGGATATTGTGGTTGTTTGATTGGTGAGCCGAGGTTAAAATCAATTATGATTGATTGCTAAAAATAATCTTGTATGATTTTGGTTGGTGATCTAGAAAAAATTAACTGGATTGATTGTGAGCTTAAAAAATAATCATTATAAAGATTATAGTTGGTGAACCTAGGTCAAAACCAATCAGATTGGATTGTGAATCCAAGAAAAATAATCGAACTGTAATCAATTGAGTAATTATAGTTGAATTTTCAAGTGGATTACTTAGAAAGTGGACGTAAGTACCGAGTTTAGTATTGAACTACTATAAAAGCTTGGTGTTTATGTTTATGTAGTTTCATTTTTATTATTCTTCATCTATATTTGTGTTTTACTTTATTTCACCAAGCACATGTATTAAAATTTAGCATATTTATAGTTTAATTTTTAAATACCCAATTCATCCCCTCTTTTAGATAGCCATTCTTGGATAATAATTGGTATCAGAATGGATGCTCTAATATTTGAGTATTAACCTAGCAGTTAAAAGAGTAAAAGATCATGATAACCTAAATAGAATTTTTGTTTAATGAAAGATATTCTATAAATAGACCCCCAATACTTAATGGATCAAATTATAGTTATTAGAAAGTACGAATGTGCATCTTCATACAAGAACATGATTATAACTTATGAAAGATTATAATCGATGGCTCATACATTCTCAAAGCATTAAAAGAATATGATAAAGAAATAGCCTAATTAAATTCTAAAGCCATGAATATACTTTATTGCTCGTTAGATATAAATAAATTTAACTTGATTTCTTCTTGCATTTTAGTAAAAGAAGCATGAAAAAAAATTAAAAATGACCTTTGAGGGAGCAAATAAAAGAGAAGAATTAAACTCCCAAGAAGAGAAGGAAGCTCATCCTAATTTTTATCTCGTAGCTCATGACAATGATAAGAAGAAGAAGAACAAGAAACAAAGAAAAAAGAAAGCTTCAATTAAAGAGGAGCAAGGCAAAGAAAAGAATGAGAAAGAGAAAGAATGTGTAATAAGTCATTGTCTCATGGCTCAAAATGATAAGATAAACATTCATAATTCTTTTGAATTTATATTTGATGAACTTCAAGAAGCCTTTGATGAATTAATGGATGAATTCAAAAATTTAAGACTAAAAAATAAAAAGCTTAAAAGATTAAATTTTTTTTTAGCAGAAGAAAAGAATGAGCTCTTAATTGAAAAGAAAGATTTCTTGAAAGAAAAGAATCTTTTGGTAGAAGAAAAGAATAAAATATTGATTGAATAAGATTCTTTTTTTTAAAAAAAAATTTAGTTGAAGAAAAATAAATACTTTTAAAATCTAAAAAATTCTTAGTTGAAGAAAAAGAAAATCTCTTGAAATCTAAAATTTTTTTTTGAAGAAAATGCCAAATTAAGAAAAGAGATTGAAAATTTAAAACCCATAGTTGATGAAAGGAATAAATTACTAGTTAAACAAAAAGATTTGTTAGAAAATAATAAAACTTTGAAAAATAAAATAAATGAACTAAAATCAATTATAGATAAATTTTTCATTAGTTTACAAAATTTATATATGTCAATGGACCCACAAAATATGACATCTAAAGTTAACTTCTTTGCAAAACTAAGATATTCAAAAATTTCTATTGATAAATATCATTTTGGCAAGAAATTTATTAGGTGCTTTAAATGCAATAAAGTTGGACATAAATCATTTGATTATTGGACTAATGCATATAAAAATATAATGTTCAAGCAAATTTAGGTTCCAAAAAGAACCATTGATACTAATCTCAAAGGACCGAAGTTAGCTTGGGTACCAAAATATACTTGATCTTTGTTAGTGCAGGTGTGCTTGACATCCCTCTAATCCAAAAGAGAATGGCACCTTAATTATGGATACTCAAGGCACAAAATAGAAGATGGAGGAGTTAAAATTCTTAAAGATAAATTAGTCTCGGTAATTGAAAATTACTCCTACCATTCAATTGGAAAGAATATTAAAATATTGATGCATAATTTGAGTATTAGTCAACTATATATCAAATAATTTAATATTTTATCATGTTGATTTTGATGATGTTATTTTGATTGATTATTATAATTAAGTATTATGATTGGTAATGATTGAAGAAAATTTGGTAAATGGAGATAATGAATTTAACATATCTAATTACATCAAGATCTTGTATAATATGATTTTAATTTGATTATAAGATACAAAATTCAATAAGGACAAGAATTGATCAAGTTGTATCAAGAGTAAGCAAGTAATGAAAATAAGTAATTTGGCATATAGTAAAGGAGAGTAATTTTTGAATAAAAATTAAACTCAATTGATTATAATATTAAGAAGGAGAATTTATTTAAGATAAATTACTTACTAAATTGATAATAGTTAAAGATTAATTTGACATCAATTAAAGGTGCTTAACTTGAAAGAAAAAGAAGGAGAATTTTTTTTCGGCATATGAGTTTAAGCTAATTTTGAGAAAGATCAAATAACTTAAACCTATTTTGAATCAAAAGATAATGTTTTAAAGGAGAGTTGATTTGATTTTCTAAATTTGACACATTCTTAATTTTGTTATATTCTTGAACTTAAATTGATTTTGATGATTAATTTTTGAACTCTTTCCATGAGTTTTTTGATACTGTCAAAGAGAGAGAGAGAGAGAGTTATTCTTGAGTATATACTTGAGCTTAACTAGAATGAAGTATGTTTTTATTGTTTAGTGATTTCATATCTTTCAAATATGTAATTCTTTAGAAACTCACTATATATTATTTTACATATACTCAAAAATTTTATCATCATAAAAAGGGAGGAGATTGTTGACCTAAAGATTGATTTTGATGATGACAAAGAGTTTTGAGTATAATTTATTATGTTACCAATATTATTTTTGAGAATGTGTAGTTTAAATTTCAAGTTCTCATAATGATTTAAGTAATTTTCATCAATTAAATAGAGTACCATCAATCAAGAGGTCATTGAAAAAAAATTAGTCTCGACACATCTTTAAAAAGATGGTTAATGAGAGTTAAATCAAGTTTAGAAAGCAAGTCTAGCTACAAATAAATTCAAAAAAAAAAGCTGCTAAAAATATCATGGCACGCTTGGCATGCAACTTAGTCGACTAAGTCAGGAGTTAGTTGACTCAGTCTCAGAGGATAAAGAAAATAGAAAGCATAAAAAGATCAAAATTTAGGACCAAGGAGACTTAGTCAACTAAGTTAGAAAGTTAATCAACTCAGTCTCAGAGAATAGCAGTAGGGCAGAAAGATAGATTTTTAAGTTTTGTCCACTTAGCAGACTAAGTCAAACTGAGCAGACTTAGACTCAGTCGACTCAGAGACACTTAGTCAACTAAGTTCATTGTAATGCTAGTTTTTGCAGAACTACATTTTTTCAGTCCCAACTTTTTCTCAACGGCTATTTTTTTATTTCTAATGGCTAAATCACTTCTAAAGACCTCCAAAATGAATTAAAATGATCAAAAATCTTAAAAATATATAAAAAAATATTTTGAACATTAAAAAATTTTTTTTTAAGAGTTTCATTGAGTATTCATTGAAGAAAGCTAAATGAGTGAATTAAAAAGAGAAGAGAAGGAGTTGATTTCAAAGTTAACCTTTATCCTTTCATTACAAATCATCCTCAAGTAAGTGAAAACAAGAGTGAATTGAAGTGAGGAAGCAATCAAGTTAAGAATTAAGGAGCCTCATCATCATTCAAGTATTCAAGAAGAAGTTAAGCATTCAATTATCATCATTCAGACTTCTTCCGATTCTTTAAAGAGTTTTTATTTTTCTAAACTTAATCTTTGTATTTTTACATTTTATTTCAAGTTTTTTAGGATGAGAAACTTGGGTTGGTCTAAGCTTAGAGTTAGATATTTAGTGGTTTGATTGATGAGCCAAGATTAAAATCAATCGGGATTGATTGTTAGTCCGGAGAAAAATAATCTTGTATGATTTTGGTTAGTGATCCGAAAAAAACCAACTGAATTGATTGTGAGTCCGAAAAATAATTATTATAAAAGTTGTAGTTGGTGAGCCTACGTTAAAATCAACCGGGTTGGATTGTGAACCTAAGAAAAATAATCGAATTGTAATCAATTGAGTGATTATAGTTGAATTCCCAAGTAGGTTACTTGGAGAGTGGACGTAGGTGCCGAGTTTGGTGCCGAACCACTATAAAAATTTGGTGTTTGTGTTTATGTAATTTTATTTCTATTGTTCTTTATCTATACTTGTGTTTTACTTTATTTCACCAAGCACATAACATTAAAATTTAGCATATTCATAGTTTAAATTTTTAAATACCCAATTCATCCCCCTCTTGAAAAGCCATCCTTGGGCAATAGGTAGAGTTTTAAAGATTTCAAAAGGTGCTCTTATTATGTTTAAAGGCAGATTGTCTCATGGCCTTTACTTACTTCAGGGTAGCATAGTTGTTGGCACTGTATCAATTTTTTCATCAGATCCAATTTTTTTTTCACTATTGCTTTATCTACTATAGAAGCAGAGTATATGGCAATGGAAGAGGTAATAAAAGAGGCAATTTGGTTATGAGGTTTGGTTGGTGATCTTAGCTTATACCAGGATGTGACTACTATTTACTATAACAGCCAGAGTATCATAAATTTAACTAAAAATTAGACGTATCATAAAAGGATCAAGCATAGTAATGTCAAATACCACTTCATTTGAGATCTTGTATCATAAGGAGTTATTGCACTAAAAAATATTTTTATGGCAGATAATCCAGCATATGTGATGATCAAGCCACTTACCACTCTCAAGTTCAAACACTGCTTAGTCTTGGTTCATGTTTTGAGATGCTGAGTTAGGCATTTAGGAGTATTGATGGAGGAGATAGAGAGGAGTTCACTAGTTTGTATTGTAGCTTGATGGAATTCAAGTTAAGATGGAGATTTATTGAGTATGGCTTGAATTTTATGTGATCCATGGTATGAATCTAATCCGTTTCGAACTTTAGCTGGTCTGTTTGAATATTTTGATCTTTTTTCTTTATTTTAAGGATCATTTTTTGTTATTTGAGCCATCGTATACTTTTTGTACTTCATCTTTTTTTGATATTATGAAATCTCTCCCTATCTTTGCTCGTGGACATAGACCAAAGGCCGAACCATGTAAATCGTTATATTCTATTTTTTCTGCATGTGATTATATGTTATTATTTCAGATTTTACACTAATTAACATGTAAACTTGCGACAAAATCCAACCTACATATGACCCCATTTAGATCAGTGCTCCTTAAATGAAACAATTTCATTAGCACAAAAATATTATCTACAATAGATCTTCCTTCTATATAAGCTGCCAGGTTGGGTATGTAAGATTATTCTTGAAGGGTTGAAGTAGTTTAGCTGGAACCTTCATGATAATCTTGATGCGATTGTGGATGAGACTAATGGGCCTAAAGTTCCACGGAGATTTTGTTGCCTCCTTGAGAACAAGAGAGAGCATAGCATAATTAAGCTTAGCTGGGCCAACATTACCATCATAGAACTAGCTCAATAATAAGAAGACATCCCCTTTAATTGACTTGCAGACATATTGAAAGAAACACATAGAGAAACCATCTGCGCCTAGGCTTTTATCCACATTGAAACCGAAAATTGCCTCTCTAGTTTCCTCAAGAGTGAACGTCTCCTAGGCAATCTAGATCTAGGTGAGGTGAAGGATAAATACAATTCCATTGGAGATCAAAAAATGAATAGGAAGGTGAGTCAAAGATACCTTTAAATTAAAAATTCCATGGAAGATTTTTTTTAATTTCCCACATTCAGAGATTTTTGTACCATTCCATTCGATGCCAGAGATCCAGCTGATCTTCCCATGAAAATTGGCAATTTTTTGAAAAGCAGCATTGTTGTCACGTTTCGGTAGCCATTTGATTTTCGCCCTCTGCTTCCAATAGATCTGTTCTGCCTGATAGATTTGGTGAATCTGTTTTTTTTTCATAGGATCAGTTTCTAAGCTCCCTTTCATCAAGATTTGGTGATAGATGACCTCGCTCCTCTTTCTCCGGCTCTTAGTTTTGCTGACCAGCTTCAAAATGCACTTTTCTCTTAGTTTTAGTACTAAATTAACTGTTGCATCATCGTACAGCAACAAACTTTTGTCAAATCTGAAGAGACTGACTTTTGAGGTGCAGCCTAAGAGAGTTTAACTGGAGCATGTTCTGAACATAGATTAACCAATACATATTGGTATGAGTGTGGACAAAATTCATCCCATTATGTGGAAGTTAGAAATCTGTCCAACTTAGCCATAATAGGATACTCTTTATGTCCCTTTAGTGGAAGATTAGTTAAATGAAAAATATCAGTGATTTTTATTTAAAAAAAATGGTGAAAGAAAGAAACGCTTTGGAAACGTTCTTAGCTTGTGGGCGACCACTTCTCTCTTACATCTTGCATGCTGCATTAAAATCTCTCCCACCATCCACAGGCCATGAAAAGAACTTCTGATATCCTTCAGCTCTCACCAAAAAAGAGTATTTTGATCTTGCTTTGTTGGCTCATAGATGGATATTGTAAATGTCCAACTAGTTCCAAGAACCCCATCCATCCACTGAACAGCAATCATAAACTTTTTAATTTCTCTGTTTTGGATAATAAATTTAGCTTCGTTCTAATTTGATCAAAATTCCACCATCTGAACCTGTTGCATCACAAGATATCCAAGATTTGATTTGGCTACCTGATAATAATTTGAGAGTTAGGAGAGATGGATTTTCTAATTTAGATTCCTGCATTCCAACAGCACAGCAATCATTAGAGGCCAGAAAATTGTTTTTGTCGGGTCTCTATGACCTCTCATATTCCAGCAGATTAGAGACATGTATAGCAATCCAATGAGACAACCATAGTACAACAAAAAAGATCGAATAAGATCAAAAGAGATATACTGGAGGTTGTGAGTCTTATGCCTTCCAACAAAACAGATCTCACGTTAGGCGCTACACAAAACCATTAATCATCTACTGTTGCATTGTTCTTCTGCTAAACAAATCTGGGCAACAATCAGAATCTGGACAAGGATCGCGGAAGCCCATCCACTGTTCGATCTATGTGGACCAAATGGAGGATTAAGAGAATACTTTCGAAGCTCAGGAAAGCAAAGGGATTAGTCAGCAATGGCCATATGCCAGGAAATCTGACGTGAAAGGAACTGCAGTGATTTCCTGTGCATGAAAAATGCCGTAGCAGCTGTGCTTCACGCTGCCATAAGACAATCCAAAAGCTGGGGACCTCTTTGTAGCACTAAACAGCTGGAGACATGACTTGTTATGCTTGATTTTTAATACCTTGTAGCCTTCTTAGTTGTTCTTTCTCAATCATATAATTTTGTCTTATTGATAAAATGATGGGGTGATCTAGCACTCCTACCTATTTTCCCTCACAACAAAAAAAAAAAAAAACGGCAGATCACTCTTGTTTCATAAAGTTAAAATTGGCTTTAATTTCTAATCTCAAGTGAAACTTGATTATCTGGATGTCACTTTGAACTTCTAATGAACGAGAATGCTATTTATCAGTCAGCTGTCACAATATTAAACCTGTATACAAACTGGGTCACAATTTTTTTTCAGATTACTGCACCATCTCCGGCAATTCTGAGTCTGTTGGCAACCTGATAGGACTCATCTTATTGTACTTCAGCTTTCTGCCCATCTTCAAATGAGCTTCTTATTCCACTTGTGCGTTCTCAAGATGGTTGGTGTCTGTTAAGTGTTAGAATGGCGTCAAAGAATGAAAACAAAGAAACAAGCGATGCAGATAGGTCTCCTAAGCCAAGATTCAAGTTGCCTAAAGGTTACATACTATGACATGCTAATATGAAAGAATAATTGCATCTTTTATTGAAGGAATGCGGATGCTGCATGTGAATATGCTAGCTATCAAAATAGTGAACAACATCGTACTATTGTAGGTTTTGAAGCAATAGATGATATAAACAGCTTCATTCCTGTTGTTATTGTTCCCTCTTCGCTTTATGACACAGCGGGAGTGTTGAAGGACCACCGGCAAAAAAAATATTGAGCAGGGTCCTGTCTGAACTGGATCTACGAGTGTCTGATACTGTCGTTTCATAAAAATTGGTTGATTTGGGATGTTACCGTGGTATCTCCAAACATGACAACTGTATCTAAAGGACTAGGTCATTTGAAATTAATATTTCCAGTATTGCTTGAATGTAGGGTATGTTCACTGAATCTTCTTTACATACTTCCCCTAAGAAAAAAAAAAAAGAAAGAAAGAAAAAAAATCTCCTTGATGCTGTATTGTATAAAATCTCAGGTTTTTTAGAGTTATTTTATTCTCTAGAAGTTACATTTTGCAATTTAACGTTGATCTATTACTTGTTCTCCATTTCTCCTATTTTATTGGCCTAATGTTCAAGCAAGAATTTTTTCTTTTTTAACAATGGGTTCATAGCTCAGTGGTGGTGCAATTGACTGGAGTACCTTACTTCACCATTACTCAAAAAAAAGAAAAAAAAATTATCTAAGATTGGGAAAAATGTAGTTATGTACATGCCAACTTATTCTGTGTCTGATCTGATATCTTGTCTAACATCATATTGAAAATGATTTAAGGTGGCCAGATTCCTTTCATAGATCTTTTGTTTTTGCTGGTGTTGTCATTTGGAATAAAATTGATTTTTAATCCTCTCTCCTTGTCTCTTTGTGTCATTAACTATTGTGGCTATCTCAAGCTGTGAAGGCCTTGCGCGTAAAAACAACTACATTTACGATGGTTTTTTACAGCATCTGCCGTGAACTCTCCATAGAAGTTAATTAACGTCACGAGGAAATTACTGCCTTCTTCTGAAAAATTCTCTGTCCTGGAGCTAGAATGGACAGGGGATCGTAAATAGCTTTTCTTCGGGCAAATATCTCCCAGGTGGCCCCAAAGTGGGCTTTCCACTCTTCCTTTGTGGTGTAGTGCGGCAAGTATTGCTTCATTCGGATACCAGCTTTTTTACAGAAGTCCAAGATCTTATCGTTCTGTTCCAGTGCATGCTCTAAACTGTCATGATCTGATGAAGATGGTGCCGAGGAAAGGAAGGCCACCAAGTAGAAGACTTCCTCGTCTGGAATGACTGCTGATGTCCTATTGTCCCACCTGCAGCCAAAACATACAGTTCAAACCATTGGCACCTTGTAATTGCAGTATTAAAGCGATGACAGTGGACGGGCAAATTAAATTACTTGGATCTATTGAGTGGGTACAGGAGTATGGGACCATGGCTGCTATCAGTGAGAATTTTGCCGAAGACTTGTTTAGCGAAGTCGTGGATTCTGGTTCTTGGTATGAGAAGATTCAACCATGGGTGTGGAACTTCCCACAAGCCTTGGGATCTCAGCTTCTGTTCAGAGATATGTACTCTGTCCAAGAACTCCACGTATGACACCTCTGACTGGAACAAGGTGGAGGGTATGTACCGAAGTTTCGACAGAATTGCTTCGACTTCCTGAAATCAAAGAAGATAATTTGATCTTAGAAACCATTCTTCCTGTTTTCCTTTTTTTTTCTGGCAATCTCATGCTTCAGCAGGCATGGAAATGATGTTGGTTGGAGAGGGTCACCTGGTTCATCATATCAGTCTCATCTGGATTGAAGTTTTTAGTCATCTCGAGGCAGAACAGAATCCTCCCATCAGAGTTGAATTGGCTGGCTTGAATGGGGTCCTTCGGGTCGAACGAAGATCTCCAATTGTTCAGAAGCCCTGTCCTGTTTATGATCACAAAGCCTTCGATGTAGTCGAAAGTCTTCTCTTCTGAAATTAGCATTTCCTGGTCCTCAGTAAAGCTGGTGAAATCCGAGTATAGCACTCTGATCCACTTCACCTGTGAGAAATTGATGGTAGCCTAGTTAGGAATGATTGCCATTTCTCTGGTTGCTATTATCATTATACTATTGAAACAGGAACAATATACGCTATATATTACCATCTTTGGTGCTGGTTCAAGTGCAATTCTGGCCCTGGTGATGATTCCAAACTGACCTAAACCTCCAAGAACACCATAGAAGAGGTCAGCATTCTCCTTAGTTGAGCAGTTCATTACTTCTCCCCTTCCTGCATTCAATACTAACAGAATCATCAAATGGAAAAATCTAACGCTGTTACATTGAACAACTTGTGCTACTGCTCATCAGATGAAACCTGTTACAACTTGCAGCTGGTGGACGTTGCTGATCTGAGGTCCATGCCGGAAGGCCTGCCCACTGATCCCAGCATTCGACAGCGTGCCCCCGATGGTAAGGTGGAGGTAGTCGGTCCAGGATTTCGGTGCGAGGCCATGCTTAAGGCTCTCTAGTAGAACATTGATCCACAGTTCACCTCCAGAGGCATCGACATATGGGAGATCTCCGGCATGCACCCGGGTCTCGGTCGCCCGAAGGTACTCCATGTCGATGACAACACCCCCAGGCGCTTGAGCCTGGCCTTGGAGCGAATGCCCATGGCCTCGAGCTGCAACCGTGAGCTTGGATCGCAGGCCCATTTGAGACGCATGCTTTAAGGTGGCAGAGATATCAGCAACAGACACAGGATGAAGGACTGCTGATGGTAAGAATTGGAAGCGGTTGCCGAAGTCTTTGGCAGCATGGGAGATATTATGGAAGCTGAAATGGCCCTCGAGAGCTAGCGTTCTAAGGGAGGAAGGCACGTCGGGGTGAGAAACATGCATGGTGATACCGCCGAGGGCTAAGACCATGGAGATCAGTTTAAGGAAGCCGACGTTCTGTTGTCTATGGCAATGCATAGGTGATGATTTCATGGCTACTAATTATGGTAGCAATTGGGTCGGAAGAGGATGGGGTGAGGGGTGCGGGGAGGAGCAGAGGAAACGAAAGGGGAGGGAGGGATATTTAAAGGGAGAGGTGGAGGGTACAATTGGGTTATTGGGTAGTGACATGGTCAACCAATCTTCTTTGTTGAGTGTGTGATAGAATCCGTAAGAGGACCGGCTACTTGGATGGGGCTGTGAAGTGCT
Organism: Cocos nucifera; assembly: GCA_006176705.1. NCBI lineage: Eukaryota > Viridiplantae > Streptophyta > Magnoliopsida > Arecales > Arecaceae > Cocos > Cocos nucifera. The sequence goes on along the minus strand of QRFJ01000275.1, from coordinate 519,174 downwards.
TGGAGGTTTCCTTTTGAAACCTTGCCTCTCCGCTTTTTAGATTCTGTTTTCAGGAACCGATGTTAGTTAAAGCAAAGGAGATGGAGAGGGGCGTGCGTGGACAAATCATGTCCTACACCACCACGTGCACCCCGCGGCGGTGCACCACGCCAATCATTTTTGTGGATCTCATTTATCAAACATTCATCTCATTTCGGTGCACCGCCACAGGAACGAACATTTGCGATTGGTGCGGTTCACCGCCATATGGTGCACCTGGTGTAGCATATAAATTCTCATGCATGGGAGGGGAAGAAAGGCGAAGGGCAAAGGCAAGGAAACAAGGAACATAAAGGCTTCTCTTTCACATTTTCAAGTTTCTAGTGCAATCACCCAAAGGAACAGAGATTCTAGAATTTCTACCGTGGTTCCGAGTCCACGACATTGGACGGTGATCGGCCCCACCATGAGCTAGTGGGGGATGCCAAGATCCTGATTGTGTGGATGGAGGCTCGGGGATGATATCTTTCAAAAGAGAGAGGTCAGTTAAAATAAGAAAGCCTGCTAGGTTGAAACCTGTGGTCCATACTTCCCGGCCTTGTGACAAGCGTTAATAAACAAAACCATCTCCCCTCTAAATGAATAGGAAACCATTGCAGAAGGTCTAATGATTGGGCCAAGCGACTCCAGTCCATAGCTGTGGGGTGCAGCAGTAGTCAAGGTCAAACAACTAGCTATTAACCCTAATGCCGGGACATATGGGACCATAATCACCATCCTTGAGTTGTTGTGTTTTGACTCGAACTCTGACACATGCTTATTTGAACTCAAGTACGTGGGTGTATATATCTTTTCCCCTTGGAACTGTTTAAGTTCGGATTTAATTAGGTCTAACCAAATCATCTCCACGTGCTTGAAAATTAATGGAACCTAATTGTGTTGGGGACCAGTTACAGGATCCAAGGAGGGAAAAATGGATTAAGTTTAAATTTTGGGTTCGATCAGGTTCAATTAGGGAAAACTCATATTGGTACCGGGCCCGCCGACCCACTTGTGCCCAATTTAACTAGATCTACTTCGGTGCAAAATGTATGCAGTGCTAAAGCTTTGATGTCTTTATTTAGTAATTCAATAATTTTTATGATGTAGCTATGCAAATGGCAATCCTTAATGCGGGAGTAGTTGATGCTTCTACACTAGTTTTAGCCAACCGCGCGCGGCCTAACATCCGGTTGTGTGCAAGTAACAAAGCTTAGAACCTCTCTTTGATTAGCTTCTTAGCCTCTTTCTTGTTGTATGCTTCCTTAACAACAAGCGGAGGAGAATTTATGGTGGGATACAGTTTCCGGGTCTACTTTTTTGGCACCAATGACCGAGAGAAGAAGCACATAGATTGTGGAAAGGTCAAAAAGATGTGTCACGTTTTTATCAAGCTAGCTCCATGGGGCTATTAAGCTTCTTTTGTGCGGTAAAAAGTGAAACTTGTAGCAATCTCTATTTAAAAGAAACTTGCGTTCCCTTTTTGTCAGTCATCAAGCTTGAGTTCGTGAAAGGTCAATGGTAAAGCTGAAAGTGGGTTGGGGAGATCGCAGGTGATCTTGTCTCGACCAAATTTTGACCGGGTCAACACATAATTTGGATGCATGGGTCTAGCCTAGTCCCCATCATTTATGGAGAGAAATTGGATTATATATTATTGAAAATGGAGAAAAATTGGACTAACCAAACCACGTTTGCAGTGGTTCGAAAATGAGGATCGGATCATGCCTTGTGCAACATTGGCCATCCATTCTGCCCTTGTGCAACGCATAGGCACATTTATGCCTCCGTGCACCTCCAAGCATGACAAATGGCTAATTCTGCATTGGATCACCAGATGGTCTGTCGAATGTCTGCACTAATTTCTTATCTAAAAAAGTATTAATGTTTTCTTTTCTTTAAAGCAAAAGCTTTGGTGATAAAAAAAATCAGTTCTGATCAAGCTAGACTTAACATATAAACTAACCCAAATCCGATGAAATAAATAATGAGACGCAAGTCCAGCTTCTGCTTGGGAACCACTTATGCATGATGCTCCAGGCTACCCACTAGAAGAAAATTCTGAAGGGCAGTTTGATCAGGCTAACTCAACCATTTGCAACTTTCAATGCACCAAGGTCAGACTTAGAATCTGGCATAGGTTGGGCTTAATTGGAATCCCATATGCAGACCTCAATTCTGATTCATATCAAGAAAACTTAAATGCTTGATCTAATTGAATAAGAATTAGTTGAGCTACGGTAAACAAATAACTGGTAATTATAAAAGATTATAGCAAAGCATTAAAACCAAACCTAGTTTAACCCAAGCATAACTTGAACCAACCCAATCTAACTCATTTTGCACGTTGGAGAGAAATGTGAAACATGGCATTCATAAAAACGATGCTTTGATCATGGCTGACATCCATCTTGCCTATGGAGCTATCACAACCAAGAAATAAAAAAAAAGGGGGGCATGGAACGTACAGGTTGGGTGAAAGGTTGGCAGGCCGAATCTTAGATGTTCGTAGGAAGCAATTCCAAAGGGAATGATGGCCACACGGAAGGAAAAGGAAACAAGCAAAATGGTTTCTCTACTTCTTTTTTTTTTTTTTTTTTTTTTTGTAACTAAAAAAACCGTGTATCCTTTTATATGCTCTATTTTTCTCCATTGATTTATATTTGATATTATATTTAAAAAAATTATATCCTACATTATATGTACCAATCACTTGATCTCCTTGAGCTCATAGCAAAGAGACGAATTGATTGGTATAGTGCATGCACCAATGCCGCAGCGTAGGGTTTAAAATCTCTTGGAGGAGTTATATGAACTGGTCATTACTATTGCCACATCATCAACCTCATCATAATCATCAACACTATGATCAACAACAACATGCCATGTGAGACTAAATAATCCATTACATGGAATGGTTTAACAAAAAGGAGGACTACCTAGGATCAATGGAAGGAAAGAATGATGAACTGGAGGGTCACTTTCTATCATGTCTCGTCCAACTCACCACATTCCATTGACACTTTGTCTCCTTGTCTCTCTCCAGCCTTCTCCCAGCAAAACAACTCACTTTATTCATCCTGCCTCTGTCACTAAGTCATCTTCTATAGCCCCCATTGGTATAGAATATGATTGACACCAGATCGAGTTGAAGTTGAAAAAGATGAGGTCGCCGTTAGTGATCTATAAAATAAAATCCTATCCGGAGTTGATGGTGGTGGCTCTGGTAGGATCCTCCGATGATCAAATTAGCTCTTCTGGCCAATAGAAATGGAGTGCTCGGATATGAATTCGATAGAGTTTTGGGGAAGGAGAAGAAAGCTTAGAGAAAACGTATCTGAAGGATTCCTTTTTATAGATGGAGCTTGTTGTAACCGTCCGATAGTAGGCCACTCTGGACCACATGAAATTTATTATGGAAAGAGGTATCGCTCGTAATAGACTGATAATGACAGTCGTAACTGTCCGATAGTGGGGTTGCCTATAGCAGACTGATAAATGATAGTCGTAATCATTTGAAGGAAGTAGGCATTCGGAATCCGATTGAAAGAGAAGTCCGTAAGGAGTTCGACTCCTAGAGAAATCCGACTGAAGGAGATGTTCGGAAGGAGTTCGGCTCCTAGAGAAATCTGACTGAAGGAGAAGTCTGGAATGAGTTCGACTTCTGAAGCAATCCGACTGCTGAAAAAATTCAGAAGGAGTTCGGCTCCTAAAAAAATTTGACCGCTGGAGGAGTCTGTAAGGAGTTCGACTCTTGGAGAAATTCGACTGCTGGAGGAGTCCGAAAGAAGTTCGATCACTAGAGGAGCTCGAATGATGGAGAAGCCTGGGAGTAGTTCGATTGAAGTTCGAAAGAAGTTCGGCTCCCATAGGTATCCGTCCGAAAGAGAGATCCAGAAGAAGTTTGACTCCTGAAGGAGTCTGATTGAGGTTCGGCCACTGAGGAGTTCGGCTCCTATAGGCATTCGACTGAAGAAAAGATTTAGAAAAAATTCGATTCCTGTAGGAACTTGACTGAAGAAAAAATTTGGAAGGAGTTCCACTCCTAGATGAGTTTGATTGAAGGAGAGATTCGGAAGGAGTTCGACTTTTGGAGGAGTCCGACTGAGAAAAAAATTTAGAAGGAGTTCGACTCCTGTAGGCATCTATTTGAAGGAGAGATCCAAAAGGAGTTTGGCTCCTGGAGGAGTCCGATTGAAGTTCGACCGTTGAGGAGTTCGGCCGGCTAAAAAAGTTTGACTAAGATTTGGCTGCTAGAGTAGTTCGACTGGGGTCTAGCTGCTGGAGAAGAATTTTTGATCGAAGCTCTTCTGTGATTATCAATTGCATTAGGCTAAGCATCAGGCTGGATTTCGACGGGAGCGGAGTTTATCCTCAACAATAGTTCCTCCACTCTCGAGTTCAAAATTTGAAGAAAGAGAGTACAAAAAAGATGACTGTCGAAGTCCTCTTCAGACTTTGCACCAGTTCAAGTTGAAGCTTGGGGTAGATCTTATCTCCAGCCGAGGTTGAAATTGAAGCTCGGGAGAGATCTTATCTTTGATGAAGGATTAGAGCTCAGGGAAGATCTTATCTCCAGTCGAGGTTGATGTTGAAGTTGAAGCTTGGAAAAGATCTTGTCTCCAGTCGAGGTTGACATTGAAGTTGAAGCTCGAAAGAAATCTTATCTCCAACCGAGGTTGAAGGAGATCTTATCTCCTGTTGACGTAAACGTTGAAGCTCAGGGAAGATCTTATCTCCAGTTGAGGTTGAAGTTGAAGTTGCAGCTCAGGAGAGATCTTATCTCCAGTCGAGGTTGAAGGAGATCTTATCTCCTGTTGATGTAGACGTTGAAGCTCGAAGAAGATCTTTTCTCTAGTTAAGGTTGAAGAAGATCTTATCTTCTGTTGACGTAGATGTTGAAGCTCGAGGGAGATTTTATCTCTAACCGAGGTTGAAGGAGATCTTATCTCCTGTTGACGTAGAAGTTGAAGCTCGGGAGAGATTCTATCTCCAACTGAGGTTAAAGTTGGAGCTTGGAGGAGATCTTATATCTCCAGCTGAGGTTGAAGTTAAAACTCGAAGGAGATCTTATTTCCAGCCGAAGTTGAAGGAGATCTTATCTCCTATTGACGTTGATGTTGAAGCTCGGGGGAAATCTTATCTCCATCCGAGGTTGAAGTTGGAGCTCGGAGGAGATCTTATCTCCAGTCGAGGTTGAAGTTGGAGCTTAGAAAAGATCTTATCTCCAGTCGAGGTTGAAGAAGATCTTATCTTCTATTGACATTGAAGCTCGGGGGAGATCTTATCCCTAGCCGAAGTTGAAGTTGAAGCTCGGGGGAGATTTTATCTCCAGTCGAGGTTGAAAGAGATATTATCTCCTATTGACGTTGATATTGAAGCTCGGAAGAGATCTTATCTTCAGTTGAGGTTGAAGTTGGAGCTCAAGAGAGATCTGATCTCCAGCCAAGGTTGAAGAAGATCTTATCTTCTGTTGACATTGAAGCTCGAGGAAGATCTTATCTCTAGTCGAGGTTGAAGTTGGAGCTCGAGGGAGATCTTATTTCCAACCAAAGTTGAAGAAGATCTTATCTCCTATTGACGTTAACGTTAAAGCTCGAGAGAGATCTTATCTCCAACCGACATTGAAGTTAGAGCTCGGAGGAGATTTTATCTTCAGCCGAGGTTGAAGAAGATCTTATCTCCTATTGACGTTGAAGCTCGCAGAAGATCTTATCTCCAGTTGAGATTGAAGTTAGAGCTCGAAGGAGATCTTATCTCCAGCCGAGATTGAAGGAGATCTTATCTCCTATACCAGAAGCCTTCTATCTGGCCTAAAAAAGAAGTCCAGCTTAATCCTTTTCTGTTATAATTCACAAAAGATAGGAATGTTAAAATAAGAATTTTCTATTGAAAAGTGGTTAACGATATTGTAAGTTTTCAAAATTTTAACATTGACACTATGTAGCTCCTTAATATCTTTTCTTATCGATGTCCTTCGACCATGGTATTGATACTTTCATGCAGGGATTGGCTTCTTTAAGACCCCTCCCCTTGGGTCTCCCCCGATTGCGAAAGAGCCCTTGGTTGCTCTCCTCTTGCTTTAGGCCAGCGTTTGAGGAATCGACCCAGCCGGTCTCTCTTAATGAGCTCCTTGATTTTATCTTAGAGCTGAATGCATTCTTAAGTATCGAGGCCATGGTCACGATGGTAGAGACAATACTTATTTCGATTGCGCTTGTTTGGGAGAGATCGTAATTCTTCTGATCTTGGTAGCTGATTCTTAATTTTCATCAGAACTTGAATATTAGGAGCATTAAGAGGGGCGTAGTTGTGGAATCTTTCGGGGAAAGAACTTCTTCGCATCCTTTTATCAGGGTTTCTTTGATGATGAGCTTGAGGAGGAGTTCAGGCTCGCTTGCACTCGAAGGGAGTCCTTGAGCATGGTGGAACTTCATTCGGTCCTCCTTCAGTAGTGGATCTATTAGACTCGCCCTCCCACCGTTCTCATATGGCTTCTTCATCCTTCAACTTGAAGGCTTCTTCTACACGGACATATCCCTCAGTCTGAGCTAGCAGATTGGTAAAGTTTCTGGGGTACTTCTTCTTCAGAAAGAACAGCAAATCATTCTTCTGAAGGCCACCCTTGAGTGCGGCCATCGCAACAGACTGGTCCAGGTTTTGGACTTCCAATTCAGTAGCATTAAATCGAGTGACATAAGTTCAGATAGATTCTTCCTCCATCTGCTTAATTTTCATTAGAGAATTTGAATCTCGATGGGGACGTCGGCTACTGACGAATTGAGCCACAAACTGATGGCTCATCTAATCAAATGAGAAGATTATACCTGGCTTCAATGTCAAATATCAGTTTCTTGCTACTCCCTTTAAGATAGATGGAAAAGCTTGGCATAAGATGGCGTCTGGTGCACCATGGAGCAGCATCATGGTTCGAAAGGCCTCCAGGTGATCGACCAGATCAGAAATTCCATCATAGCTTTCAAGTTGGGAAAGCTTGAAGTTCGATGGAATGAGCTCTTGCATAATTTAGAAAGAAAAAGGAGGATCGATGCAGACGTCGTCATGGAGAGTCGGAGCAACGTGGCGGAGTTTTTCAATCCGTTGACTTATTTTTTGGAGCCTTTGATTCAGGAGATCTTCACGATCGTTGATCTCCAGAGTTTTCTGATGGGATGGGAACAAAGCTTCCTCTGGGGTTGAATCATGGTCCGAGCAATGGCTCTCTACCCTTTGTTTCCCCATTTTAGAGGTCACCAATTGGTTAGCCTGAGTCAGCCATCCTCCAACCGGATCATGGGGCTCCGAAAGAGCCTGCTCTAGTTGAATTAATGTCGGAGCCTGCCGATGTATGATCTGCACCATCTCCATGAGATCGTGAACCTACTGGACCAGTAGGTTGAACTGTTTTGCATCCACTATGGCTATAGGTGGAGCTTGAGTTATCGGAGCTGGAGTGAAAATGGATTGATCTGGATGGGATCTGGCTGCAGAGGCCATTGATCGCTGAATTGAAGCTTTCCTAGGAGGCATTTTTTTTTGGAAAAGAACTCTAAAGAAGAAGAAGAGAGATCGCTGCCGAGCACTCCTTTGAGATCAAGAAAACCTCAGGAATAGAGGGCCATTTCTCTAAGGCCAATTCTGTTGGTACAGAATATGGTTGACACTGGATCGAGCTGGAGTTGGAGAAGATGAGGTCGCCATCGATGACCTTCAAAATAAAATTCTGTCCAGAGTCGATGGTGGTGGCTCCGGCAGGATAATCCGACGATCAAGTCAGCTCTTCTGGCTAATAGAAATGGAGTTCTCGGATATCAATTCGATAGAGTTTTGGGGAAGGAGAAGAGAGCTTAGAGAAAATATATTTGAAGGATCCCTTTTTATAGATGGAGCTTGTTGTAACCGTCCGATAGTGGGCCGCTCTGAATTACGTGAAATTTATTATGGAGAGAGATATCGCATATAATAGACTGATAATGACAGTCGTAACCATCCGATAGTGGGGTTGCCTATAGCAAACTGATAAATGACAGTCGTAACCATCCGAAGGAAGTAGACATTCAGAATCCGACTGAAGAAAAAGTCCATAAGAAGTTTGGCTCCTGATGGAATTCAATTGAAGGAGATATCTGAAAGGAGTTCGGCTCCTGGAGGAATCTGACTGAAGGAGAAGTTTGAAATGTGTTCGGCTCCTGGAGGAATCCGACTGCTGAAAGAATCCAGAAGGAGTTCAGCTCCTAAAAAAATTCGACTGCTGGAGATGTCCAGAAGGAATTCTGCTCTTGGAGAAATTCGATTGCTGGAGGAGTCTGGAAGAAGTTCGATTGCTGGAGGGGCCCGACTGATGGAGAAGCTTGAGAGTAGTTTGGCTGAAGTTCGAAAGAAGTTCGACTTCTGGAGGAATCCGATTGGATGAGAAGTCTGGAAGAAGTTTGGCTCCCATAGGCATCCGTCTGAAGGAGAGATCCGAAAGGAGTTCGGCTCTTGAAGGAGTCCGACTGAGGTTCGACTGTTGAGGAGTTCGGCTCCTGTAGGCATCCGACTAAAGAAGAGATCCGAAAGGAGTTCGACTCCTATAGGAACTTGACTGAAGGAGAAATTCGGAAGGAGTTTCGCTCTTGGATGAGTCCGACTGAGGAAAAGATTCGGAAGGAGTTTGGCTCCTAAAGGAGTCCGGCTGAAGGAGAGATTCGGAAGAAGTTTGGCTCATGGAGGAGTCTGACTGAGGGAGAAGTTTAGAAGGAGTTCGGCTCCTGAAGGAGTCCGACTGAGATTCGGTCGTTGAGGAGTTCAATTGACTAAAAAAATTCAGCTAAGATTTGGCCGTTGGAGGAGTTCGGCTGGGGTCCGACTGCTGGAAGAGAATTCTCAATCGAAGCTCTTCCATGATTATCGGTTGCATTAGGCTAAGCATTAGACTGGACTTTGATGAGAGCAGAGTTTATCCTCGATAGCCCCTATCTTCTTTTTTTTTTTGGTAAAATGCACTCCTGACCCTTCAAAACTTCCATGGGTTATATCCATGATAAATATCAAAGGCATTTTTCAACAATCTTGGGATACCTATAATGACGAATTTTTTACAAGTGATCATGCAATAACTGGTGCAAATATAAATTATTTGAAATAGCATATCAAATTTAAAATATAGAATGACTTTCCGTATCATTCTAAACACTCCTAAATGGTTAACTTTTGCACTAGGAAAAATGTAGTATTCGCTTTATTTTATTAGATAACTCAATCCGAAGTCAATAATTAATAGACTCTTCAACAAAGGAAAAAGGAAAAAAAAAAATTCAAACAAAACGATGGATGCACGCCATAGTTCATTTAATCAATGATTTGAGGGAATCCTATATACTAGCACCAAGTCTAAGCATAAATTTCTTTGTGACATTATAAGGTTGACTTCACTATTTTTTAGTGCAGAATATAAAAATCAACATACTAAGGGTCTCTGCACTTGGAAGGAAAAAGAGAATCTGCACTGGCATCATGCTTCGAATACGAAAATCTAAATAATAAAAGAAGACTTTGCTATACGATATGGTGTGATCTGAAAGACAATCCACTATAAGAACCCTCTTAACAAAAAATAAATCCGCCCAAGATATGAAATTTGAATAGGAATTGGCTGACCCCTTCAATTATTTGGAGAAATTAAGGTCGGTCCCCATGGTTGACCACTATTTTATGTTTAGGCTTTGTTGAATAAAAATTTTATTCCTGTCCTTGGTTTCAATGGCCATTCTATGCTTACTCTCATCCTTTTAAATAAGCTAACTCTCACTCAAGAAATAAAAATAAGGTTTCCACTTCATAATCAATCCAAAATGTTGCTAGATCAAAGCCCTAGATCATGTGTGTGCATGAATGCAAAGACACAAGAAGTATGACATTTGGAAAAGAATGAATGGATCCCTTGATAAGTTACAACATTAGTGTTTAAATAGGAAATTAAGTTTCACCTTTATACTAGGGCTAACAATATGGTTTGGATCTAGAGACTATGTCAGAAATGGATGAGATTTCCGTTGATGCCTCACCCTCTTGAATAATATCCTAATTAGGATATGCACTTACAAATAGTTCTCTGAAGATGTCAACTTTAAGAGAAGAGGAATAATATATAGAAGGTCAAATTCATGTTAGAACATTGGGGAAAGAGTAGCTGACCAACATTATAAGAGAAGGGCAAGGTCATGTTGATTAGAACATTTACTAAATTATCCAAATTATTATTTGGATATGTCCGATTTGGATTTTGTCTGTAGAAGAGCCACTACCTAGGCAGGTGAATCATTATTTTTGAACTAGATTATTTAAGATAATTTGTTTCCCTACATGCATATTTGAAATTTTTTTCCTTATGGGAAGCAATTTTGTTGTTTTCTTTCATTTAGTTTTATGAATTGACTGGTTAAACCTAACTAAATAGATATGTCCTTCAGGCTATATGAGATAAACCATGCTATCAAAAGTTTATAATCTAATCTCATATCAGAATAGAGAATAACAACAAGTGTTAGCGTTCTACAAGTCAACCACTTGGGAAAAAACACCACAAGGTCCAAGCCCAAAACATCCTCCTATGATGTAAGGGTACAAGCACCGAGCTATCACCTAACATAAACCAGCCAACAAACATGCTATAAAGAATTATCTCCGGCCTAATAGGTGACATTTATGCCATGCCCAATGAAGATCAAGTCATATAATCGAATGTTTAAAATAGCAAAAAATCCATGACTCGATTCAATGCATCCAATAGAAAGAATTTTCTTGTCGACGAATTAGATCCATCTGCTATGAAATACACATTTGAATTTTCACTTTGAATTTGCTTGAAGTGATAGGCTTAAATATTCACAGCCACCATCATTTATTCAATTGTGCACCAATAAATGATCATAAGGGAGGTCAAAATTCAACTTCCACTTCATAGCAGATCCAAAACCTCATCCTTCATCAAAATGCTCCTCCTCCTCCTTGGTGATAAGCTCTTTCATATGGTCCATTCTATGTAGCAGCTTTATGAGACGACTAACATGGTATTATCCTCTTATCATCATCATCATCAGAAGTTTAAAACTAATACCTTGATATGATCATGTAAAAGTTATGTCAATGACCTGTCCCGTAAATTAAATTTCTCATTGAGTGGTCCATAAAGCAGCTCTTTTTTGACAAATACTACCGTAGATCACTCCAACGCTCTATGCGTTGTGGTGACAGTGATTTTGGAGTTGTCTCTTATCATATCGTTATTTCCTCAAAGATGATAAAGCTGTGGTCGGTCTGGATGGGAGAGCGGTTTCTCCTCAGCTAGTTGAGTTGGAACTGGGACCCACTCTTTTGGATGCATGGCTAATGACGTGGGTACACGTCGGATTGCCATGGGCTGGCCGGTGGAATCTAAAATGGTGGTTGAGCGGCCCTAATGTTTACCACGTGGAGACCAGCATGTCGGCAAGGACCAGCCTAAGGTCGCCTTTTCCCACCAAAACGACGGCAGCGATGGCAGTGGATCTTGTGGCTCCCATCTCAAAAGAAGACAGATTTAGAGATGAGGATTTTATTCTCACTTCATAGCTTCTTTTGTCACTGCCCAAGGATGCAAACCGGCTGGATTGGACTAGGATTTTTGTACAATTAAGATCCCGGCCAATATGTTTGACATGACTTACTTTAATTAATTACCTACTTAAAGATTGCGTTAAGCCGGTCCGATCCAACTAGGTCCAAGCCTCTGATTGTTGCATATGGATGGCTAACAAAAGGAAATCCACACGCAACTTGTATCATTGCAACCATGGTAACACATTTCTTTTTGTTCTTTTTATGAATCTTGCTATGTTATTATTTTCATCTCACGCGTGCTAATCTAAAGAAACAAAATTCTTGTGCTTAATTAGCATTGACTAGAATTAATTATGTCCCGTCTAAATTAGCATGTGAACATTTCATATCTGAAGGAATCTGTAGTAAGTTCGAATGTCATGTTTGATGCACTTACGTGGGAAGTACTTCATCCTCCAATGCTATAAAATTTTATTGTCTAAGTCTGAAGATATATATTTTAATTATGAACTTATTTCTTATGAGTAGGTGCACTAGTAAGAGATATACATGGGAATGACCAAAGCTTAATGCGTTCCAGAGCTTGAATTGACGAGGAGGATTTCTTCTCGTCATTCTTTTCCTAATCTTCTAAGAGAGATGAAAGCCTTAATCGTCCCTTTATTAATACTGGCATAATTCATAGTTATCTTGCTTGTTTGCAGGCTAGTCATCGGTTTATCCTAGCCTTTTTTTTACATTTTCCCATTAAAAGATCTTTTAACTGCTTGCCAACATTAATTTGAGTAGTGCATTTAAAAAAAGGCAGGGATTCTTTGCTGTGCACGGTGCAAAAAAAAAAGCATTAATTTGAGCGACATACCGTGCATGTGGTTGGCTGCCCTGCTAGTTCTTTTATTACCACCAACAAGTTACCATGTCTTTATCCTTCCACACGTAAACCCCTTTTGACTTCAGTTTTTCTACAAGCAAACTTATTATCCATGAGCAAACGAACTGCATCTAAATGCTACTTCATTTACCTACCATGATTTATTTTTGGTAGGACTACCTACCATGATTTGATACATAATGGGTGGAACTGAGCTTTGGCCAGGGATGGAGCTAGACAAGTTTTCTTGTAAGAGGAAAACAAAAAAAAAAATAAAAAACATTAGCAAAAATATATCGAACTTAACTAATTAATAATATTAAATATAAAATAGTTAGTAATTTTATATAACATACAAAACAAAGGAGTAAAGAAGAAAACTTACAATTGTCTACTAAGAGAGTTGTGCCTGGCGATTTTTCGCACATCCAAACTCATCTATTATAGAATCTGAAATAAAACTATTAGCAATTTTTTTCTCAATATAAATGACTAAGTTATCTACAAGAAATTTATTATCCATCTTATTCCAAAATCTTGTTTTCATAATTTTCATTGCTAAAAAAGCTCTTTCTGTAGTTGCTGTAGATACCGGAAGAGTCAAGATAAGGCGAATCAATCTCTCAATTAAGTGATAATTTGTTAACTTTCTTATTTCTATTAATCTCTAACATAATCTAGAAAGTGTCATAATATCTTGAAAATCTTGATGCTTAGGTATATCAATCTCATAATATTGCAAATGATACTTCAAAAGAATTCTTTCTTGTTTAGTGAATCCTATGAATAAAAGTTTTTTACAAGCCTGCCTATATCTTCAATTTTGAATAATTTAAAATTATCTTTGGGATCCAAAGCATAGCTTAAATTCAAAAGTTCCACTGCTTGCTCATTAAATCTACTATTCAACTCTTGTATTTGAGAGTCTATTATAGCTAGATATATATCTACTCGATAATGATGCTCCATAGTTACATCTGCTTGACGAGATCAACCTCTGCCTAAGATGTATCGTTTATCCATATCAGGAATTTCAATCTTATATTTTCCACAAAATTCTTTCACATTCTCGAGCAATTTGGACCGCCCATTATCTCTCAATTACTGAAGGAGTATTTTGTAGTAGAAAAAAGATGGATTGTATTTATAATATCTTGAGTGTAGCTGTAATGCTTGGCAAAAAACATTAGTGATCCCATGATCTCTTTTATCAAATTAATGTAAGATAAAAATAAATTCAAATGATGCTAATATTTTACTGATAGAATAAGCTTCACCTTTTTACAAATAATTGGCTCCTTCCTCAATGATATTGTTGATAATAATATAAGTTGTACCAAATATCACTACAAGAAATATAATTTTTGCCAACATAAAATTTACCTACACAAAATTTTTCATAGGTAAAAAGAACAATTAGCAACGTAACACATAAAATGTTGGCAAAAGAGGAATTATTAGCTAAGCATAAAAAAATACGTCACAAAAAATAATTATGACGTAAATGTACTATCGATATTTTAACCAAAGCGTCGATAATAGATGGTCTTAATCTTTTATTTTATCAAAATATTTACTAACGCAATATTTGCATAGGCAATAAGTGTTATTACCTATGCAAAAAAATATCGTAGGCAATTAACTTAATTACCTACGATAATTTTGCATTCGCCTATAATTTATTTATTTATTTATTTTATTTTGATAAAATATTTATCGACACAAAATTTGCATAGGAAATGAGACTTATTGCCTATGCAAAAGCAAGCGTAGGCAATTAAGATAATTTCCTACGCTTATATAGCATCAAAAAATATTTTTATTTTTTCATTGCAAAATTTGCATAGGCAATTAGTCTTATTTCTTACGTAAAAGTAAATATAGAAAATTATTCTTATTGGCTACGCTTATACAACATCAAAAAATATTTTACCAAAATAAATAAATAAATAAATAAATAAATATTTGTCTATGCAAAATTTACGTAGGGAATAAGTCTCATAGCCTATGCATAAATAATTATATTATTATCGATGCCAGATTAATGTCAAATTTTTTTTAATTTTTTATTAAATTTTTATTTTTTATAAAATATTTTTTGATGCTTGTTTATCATTGGTAATAAGCTTAATTATCTACATAAATAAAAAGCATAGGTAATTAAGTTATCACCAACATTTTGTTTGCATCAAAAAAGGTTTTTCTTTTTAATTATTTTTTTATTTTCATAAATAATTTTTTATTATCTAAATAATTTTAGAATTTAAAATTCATCTTCATCATTTATTATCTAAATAATTATCGTTAGAGTATCATCACAAAAGTTTACCTTGATCCGATAGCTCTAGCTATGTCGATCAATAAAATTTAATTTCAACGATCACGAACGATCATATAATGATATGATAGAAAAAGATCATCGATGCATCCAAAAACTTACAACGATAATCTTGATGATATTTGTAGTACACTATCAAAATCTTACCTCAATCGAACATCATTATCACGATCAATTTAGTATGAAATAATTTCAGCCGTTAAATAAAAATGAGTGATCAAAAGACTAAATAGCATCCGATTATAAAGTGATTTTTTAGATAAATGATCTTCACTACCACTTTGATCATTTGTATAGTGGTGATTGTAAAATTCAAAATGCACATATATGAGAGATCCAAAACTATATATCTCTATATACTCATTCTTAAGGTTCTTAAGTAATTATACTTGTACTTTTATAAGATTTGCTTAACGTAGATAGTTCATACATGCGTGATCTGAATTTTATGATTACTACCATATAAATGATCAAAATAATAGCAAACATCATTTATCTAAAAAATTATCTTATAATCGGATGTTGTTTGGCCTTTTGATTATTCATTTTTTATTTAATGATCGAAATCATCCCATACTAAATTGATCATCATAATGATGTCTAATTGAAGTAAGATTTTGATAATATGCTATAAATAACACCAAGATTATCATTGCAAGTTTTTAGATCCATCGATGATTTTTATCTATCATATCATCATATGATTGTTCATGATCGTCGAAATCAAATTTTATTGATTGACATAGCTACGGCTATCAGATCGAGATAAATTTTTGTAAGATACTCTAATGATAATTATTTAAATAATAAATAATAAAAATAAATTTTAAATTTTAAAATTATACTAATAAATTATTTAGATAATGATAAATTATTTATAAAAATAAAAAATTTAATTAAAAAGAAAAACTTTTTCTGATGCAAATAAAATGTAGGCAATAACTCAACTGCCTATGCTTTTTATTTACATAGGTAATTAAACTTATTGCCAATGATAAAGAAGCATCAAAAAATATTTTTATGAAAATTAAAAAATTAATAAAAAGTAAAACTTTTTAGTGACGTAAACTTAACATTGGCAAATAGACATAATTACCTACATAAAATGCTCAAAAATTTTGGGTTATTTTTTATGGATCTTTTGCATCAAAATTTTTTTATTAATTTTTTAATTTTAGTAAAATATTTTTTGACTCTAATATAGAGCAGGTAAATATCTTGGTTATGAAAAAATATTAAATAAAAAAATATTTTTCAATGCAAAATTTATGTAGGTAATAAGATTTATTTCATACATTTTTCGTTTACGTAGGTAATTAGGATAATTTTCTATACAAAATTAGCATCTATAAAATGTTTTTTATTAATTTTTTAATTTTGATAAAACATTCTTCGATGCTATTTTATCGTAGGTAAATGTCATTTTTACCAACATTAATTTTTTCATCAATAATTAATTAATTATTGACGTAAATATTGCATTGGTAAATGTTTGGAGATATTTACGAAACCAATCCCTATGCACATTTTCATCTTCCGCCTCCGTCCTACTATTTTTCTCGGCCTGAACCCAGTCCTGCCCCAGCCATTTCGATCCCTCACTCTCGACCATCGCCGCTCTCGATCATCCCCGCCTCTGCCTCCATTACTGTCGTCGCTGCCGTCTCCACCACCGTCGCTGCCATCGCCACTGTGCCACTGCCCCAGAAAGATAAACCCATTTTTTTGGGATCCGCAAGGAAGGAGCGAAGGGGTGTTTGGGGGGGGGGGTTTGATTGCCCAGGTAGGGAGGAAGGAAAGGAAAGGAGGGTGTTTGGCAGGGTGGGGTGGAGGGGCACCGTGGGTCGAGGGTGTGGGGCATGATCGGAGCGGGTCCAAATTCGATCATTTTGGGAGAGGAGGGGAACCACGGAGGGTGGGAGGAGAGACACCATGGGGATGGGGGGTTTTGTGTTCCCGTTGATGGCTGTCGGGGCTCGGGGGGAGGGGATGGGGGCTACTTGCATGGAGGTCGGAGGCGGACCACCAGGGCTTGGAGGGTAGAGGACGGCCAAGGTCGGACGGTCGGGGGGTTGAGGGCAGATCAGCCAGGGTTGGAGGAGGGGGGTGTGGGGGGGGGGGGTTGTGGCATGCAGGAGGAGGAAAAAAAATAAAAAAATTAAAAAATTATTTTTTAAAAATTAATAATTTTTTAATAAAAATAATAAATTATTTTATAATAAAATAATAAATTATTTTTATAATAAAAATTATTTAAAAATAATTAGATTTTTAAAATAATGATAAAATATTATTTTAAAAAAAATTAATTTTGAATGGGGTGAGGGGGGCATTGACACGAGGGGTCGGCCCATGGACTGAATATGCTCATGTGCAAGTCAATTTCAAAAATGATTTTAAATAATATTTAAAAATAATTTTTTATAATAAAATAATTAGATTTTTAAAATAATGATAAAATATTATTTAAAAAAAATAATTTTGAATGGTGTGAGTTGGAATTGATAGGAGGGGCTAGCCTATAGGCTGAATGTGCTCATGTGCAAGTTAATTTTAAGAAAATAATCCTATCTATTTCTTTTTTCTTGCATATTTTTAATTAAATATGCTCATATGTAAAAATATTATTTTTAAAAATTCTATCACTCTATAAAGCACGATATAAAAATACTATTATCTAATTTTAAGAAAATAATTAGATTTTTAAGAGTGAAATTTTCTGAAAGAAAAGGCTTGTATTCAATTCGTTCCAATTACAAACTCAATATAGAGTATATATATTCTTGGTTAAAAGGATCCAATCTAAAAAACTCCCTTAGCTAACCGATATGATGCACTCCTCGAGCCCATGTACACCCATGTCTTCCATGCACATCCATTGGACTAATCCCAGTCCAATCCATAGGTTAGTTTCTTAGAATCTCACAAACCAAGATCCTAAGTTCCTAGAATTAAATCCAATCCCAGGCCAGAACAAAAACCACGTACTGTTCTGTTCGTCGCTCAAGCCAGCTCGATTAGCAATCGGATTGGCTCAACTATAATGTCTCCTACAAGAGCTTGAATTACCGCTCTTTGTTTTGCTGCTCGGGCCAGCTCGATAGACGTGACTATCTTCTATTCTGCAACTCGAGCTGGCTCTCTCAAGAATTGAGCCAGCCCTTCCAGCATGCCAACCTGATACGCTTTCTAACCTTCTGCTCGAGCTAGCTCTATTAGAATTTGGGCTAGCTCAAATTCTGCTCAGGCTGGCTCTAACAGAAATCGAGCTAGCTCGACTGAAGCATTGGTTGAAGCTCTTCGATGGCTGATTTCATTCGCTCCTTGATCTCTCTCCACCCGCTTTCAAAGCTTGAGAGCACCATACCTGAGCTTACAATCTCTATCTTGGTGCTCTCAAGTCCTTGTGAACTCAGTTCTATCCATCAACCCCATCAGTACCATATAATTATGAAAACCATTCCATGGAAGTATCTTTGTAAGCATATTAGCTAGATTTTCTTTGGTGTGAATCTTCATTAGCTCCACTTCACTATTCTTCACTAGCTCTTTGATTCGGTGGTACCTGATATCAATATGCTTGATCTACGCATGATACATAGAGTTTTGTGTGAGCAATAAAGCACTTTGGCCGTCATAATGCATCCTGATTGCATCATGTGGAAATCCCATCTTCATCGTCAAGCCTTTCAGTCATAAAGCTTCCTTCATAGCCTCTGTGATGTCAATGTACTCTACTTTGATAGTAGACAAAGCCGTAATTGACTACAAGCAAGATCTTCATGAGACTGGACCTCCATACAGGCTGAATATAAAACTTATTGTTGGATGCTGAGTATCCATATCTCTACCAAAATCTGCATTCACAAAACCCTCTATTAGCCCTCGAGCCTTCTTGGACATATTAGGATGTTCCTCAGCACTTTTCCACTGACCATAGCAGATGCCAATCCCAACTGAACCTACCAAGTACCTGAAGATACCCTTCAATGCTTTTCAGTGCTTCCTACTAGGCTGAGCCATAAACCTGCTTACCTAACTCATTGCATGGGCTAAGTCTAGTCTACAGCATACCATAGAGTACATAATGCTCCCCACACTAGAATCATATAGAATCTTTTTCATCTCCTGAACCTCTATCTCAGTCTATGGTGAAATGGTCTTAGAGAGTCTGACATGCCCGGCAAGTGGCAGCTCTATCAATTTAGTCTCCTTCATTCTAAATCTCTCCAAGACTTTCTTGATATATACCCCCTAAGATAGATGTAGCAGCCCCTTGGTTCTGTCTCTGACAATTTCTATATCTAGGATCTTCTTCGTAGGCCCCAAGTCCTTCATCTCAAACTCCTAAGACAAAGCTCCTTTCAACTCTTACACTACATCCTTACTTTTGTATGCTATCAGCATATTATCTACATACAAGAGTAAGTATAACCAAGATCTATCCTTTAGAGATCTCACATATACATACAGGTCATGATCACACCTGAAAAGGCCAATACTTCTCATATATATGTCAAACTACTTGTACCACTATCTAGGAGACTGCTTCAATCCATACCATGATTTTTTTAATAAACAGATCTCTTCCTCTAACCCAGACTCCTTGAAGCTCTATGGTTGCTCCATGTATATGTTCTCCTCCAAATCTCCATGGAGGATTGCTGTCTTAACATCCATTTGCTCCAGCTCCAAATCATAAGCAGCAACAATGCTCAACAGCATCCTAATAGACGTATGTCTGACAACTAGAGAGAAGACTTTTGAGTAATCAATGCCTTCTCTCTGTGAGTATCCTTTGGCTACCAGCCTAGTCTTTTACCTCACTCTACTTTGTTCTGAAGGTGCTTCTTTCTTGGAGACAACTTATTTGGAGCTAATGGATCGAGCATCATTCGATAGATCCACCAGCTGCCATGTCTAGTTTTTCCTAAGAGATTTCATCTTCTCCATCATGGTCTGTATCCATGACTCCCAATCTGGACTCTCCATGGCCTCCTTAAATCTCTCTGAATCTCCATTGATGGTAATGAGAGCATAGGAGATAGTCTTATCAATGCCATATCGCACCAGTTTGCGAACAGTGCCCTTTGGCTTATGCAATGCTACTCCTCTTCTAGTATCTTGCAAGTCTACTACCTATGGCTGCCTCTACACTTTCTTTAGGATAGATCGCTCTTCATGCTGGTCCTTCATAGTCTACTACCTCTGCCTACCCAACTCCACCTCAAACTGAACACGCCCTGAGGTTCATGTTGAGGGCAAATAATCTATATCCAAGAATTGTCTCATACTGTCCTATATGTTTTCACAACTTCATCTGTACTTTCTAGCTTTATCACGATGCTTTTCTCATCAAAAATCATATTCCGATTGACGACACATCTCTGGGAATATGAATTCTATAGCAATAAATCCTTCACCCCTCATGGAAATTCGATGAATATCACCTTCTATGACTTTGGGTCTAACTTGCTCCTATCGGCTTCTTCTACTAAAGCATATGCAGGATAGTCGAACACCTTAAAATGGCCAAGCTCCATCATCTTTCCACTCCAGACAGTCTCTGAAAGCCCTTCATTCAATTTTCTATAGGAAGACTTATTAACAAGAAAACAAGCATAAATAAGAGCATCATCCCAAAAAGATTTAGGTAGTGATGTCTGCAACCTCAAGCTCCTGAATTTTTTTTGTTAGTGTCCGATTCATCCTCTCCATGATACCATTCTACTGAGGGGTCATCTTCACTATGTAATGGCATGTTATTACTCAAGTATGGCTATCTAGGGGGGGGGGAGGGGGGTGAATTGAGTATTTTAAATTTTAAGCTTATGATGTAAGTAGATTGATCTAATTAAATGCCAACAAATAAGATATATAATGTGCAGTGAAGAAAATCAATAGAACAGTAATATGTAATCATAAACATAATGATTTTATAATGATTTGGTGCCAAACTCAACACCTACGTCCACTCCCTAAGTAAATCACTTAGGAATTCAACTATAATCACTAGGCTTGATTACAATCTGATTGTGTTACTTGGGCTCATAATCCAATCCAGTTGGTTTTGACCTTGGCTCACAAACCATAATTATACAATGATTATTTTTTTGGACTAATAATTAATCCTGATTGATTTTTACTTTGGCTCACCAATCACAACCATACACCATCCAACTTTAGGCTTGGACTAACCCAAGTTTCTCACCCCAAGAAACTTGAAACAAATATGAAAAATACAATGACCAAAACAAAAACAAACTCTTTGAAGCTTAAGAGAAGAAAATCTAGGAGCTTGGCTTATAGGCTTGATTTCTTCTCTTTGAATGCTTAAAAGAAGTAGGAGTTAATCTTCAATGATGTTGGCCTAACTTCTCTCTGATTGAGGATGTTGGAAGGATAAGAAAAGCTCTAAGAAACACTCTTTTTTTTACTATTTAGCTCATACACTTGAAAAACTAAAAATTTGCTTGAAAACTTTTTTTTTTGATTCAAAAGTTATTTTTCTTGTCTCAAGTGCTTCTTTAAGTATCCAAGAGATTTTCCATCATTACAAGTCATCATCATAAGCTTTTGAAAGTGATCTAGCCATTGGAATATTCAAAATAGCCATTGAAAGATATATGGAGTGAAAAAGCTGTAGAACTAAAAACTAGCCATTACAGGCATTGAGTTGGCTCAATTTTAAACTGAGTCAGCTCAGTCCAAACTAGATCAGCTCAGTTTTCAATTGGGTCGGCTCAGTCTCAAAAATCTTGAAATACTATTTCTATCTTCTTCTATTGTCTAAGACTATGATGGCTTACTTTCTAATTGGGTCGCCTTAGTTCCACTGGATCGGTTCAGTTCCTTGGGTCACAAAAATTTAGTTTTCTATCCTTTCTATCTTCTACTTCCACTGAGACTAGGACGGCTCAGTCTCAGACTGGGTCGGCCTAGTTTGCATGCCAAGCATGTCGAAGATTATTTCTGATTCTTTCTTCTCTAAATTACTTTGTAGGCTAGATTTGTTATTTTGTCTTGATTTAATCTTCATTAAAATCTCTTAATAGATATATCCAATCTAAATTATCTTCTCTAAAATCTTGAATAATGAATCTTCATTTAGATGAATTGGAATACTTGGAGTTTGTGAGCTCTTAAAATTTACAACTACACATCCTCACAAATAATGTTAGTAATTTAATAATCTATACTCAAATGCTTTTGTTATCATCAAAATCAATCTAGGGTCAACATATTTCATACCATTTTTCTTATAATATCTTTTGAACTCCAGACTAGTGTATTCCTCTCCATTATCAGACCTCAAATATTTTGCACTACAAAAAAATTGATCTTTTGCCATGAAATTATTTATGATAAAATTTTTTTTATTACAAATAAAGATATTTATGATGAAAAAAATTTCCATTATAAATAGTATTTATTTATGATGAAATTTTTTTATCATAAATAATTTATTATTTATAATGGAAATCAGAGTTCCATTATAAATGATCTATTATTTATGATGGATAATTTTTATCATAAATAATCTTTCATAAATAAATTATTTAAAAAAAATAAAAATATCAAATTATTTATGATGAAAATTTTTCATCATAAATAATCAATTATTTATGATAAAATTTTTCATCATAAATAATCTTTTCTAAATAAATTATTTAAAAACTTAAAAAGGTTGGATTATTTATGATGAAAAGTTTTCATCATAAATAATTAATTATTTTTTATAAAATTATTAGTGATAAAAAATTTCATCATAAATAATCTAATTTTTATTAATAGGATAGAAAAATAGACTATTTTTAAAAAAAAGGGCAAAGTGCACCATGCATGGTCGATGCGATGGGGTTGAGGGGTGTGAGCGCGTCTACTATTAGCTAGCCTATGAGCAAATTAATATATTTTTTAAATTTTTTTCAAAAACTAGTATTCTTTTTAAAAAATTTATTATTTTCTAAATATTATATAATTTTAAATTTTAAAGCTCATCTTCATCGTTCATTATTTAAGTAATTATTGTGTGAGTACCGTCATTAAAGACCACCTTGATCTAATTTCTCTAGCTATATAGATCAATAAAATTTGATTTTGATGGTCATGAATGACCGCATGATGATCTGATAGATAAAAATTACTGATGAATCCAAAAACTTATAATAATGATCTCTGTAATATTTGTAGCATTCTATCAAAATATCATTTTAATTGGATATAATTATCATAGTTAATTTAGCATGGGATGATTTAGATCGTTAAATAAAAAATGAGTGATTAAATGGCTAAATGACGTTCGATTGTAAGATAATTTTTTAGATAAATGATCTTTACTACTATTTTAATTATCTATACAGTGATGATTGTAAAATTTAAACTCTGCATCTATGAATCATTCATGTTAAGTATATTTTACAAAAATACAAGTATAATTGCTTTAGGACTTTAAAAATGTGTATCAAGAGATATGTAGTTTTAGATAGTTTATACATATATGGTTTGCTTTTTACAATCACCACCATAGAAATGATCAAACTATTAGCAAAAATTATTTATCTAAAAAAATTATTTTATAATCACACGCCATTTGACCTTTTAAACATTCATTTTTTATTTAACGGTCTAAATCATCCTATGCTAAATTGACTATGATAATTATATCTGATTGAAGTAAAATTTTGATAGTATATTATAAATATCATAAAGATTATCATTATAAATTTTTGGATCCATCGATGATTTTTATTTATCATATCATCATGCGATCATTCATAACCATCAAAATCTAATTTTATTGATCTAAATAGCTAGAGCAACCAGATCAAGGCAGTCTGTGATGATACTCACATGATAATTATTTAAATAATGAATGATGAAGATGGATTTTAAATTTTAAAATTATGTAATATTCAAAGAATAATAATAATTTTTTTTAAAAAAATACTAATTTTTAAAAAAAAATTTAAAAAAATATTAATTTACTTTCAAATTAGCTAATAGTGGGCGCGCTCGCACCCCTCAACCCCATCGCATTGGCTATGCATGGTGCATCTTTGCCCTTTTTTTTTTTAAATAGTCTATCTATTCTATCCTATAAATAAAAATTAAATTATTTATGATGAAAAATTTTTATCATAAATAATTAATTATTTATGATAAAAATTTTTCATCATAAATAATCCAACCTTTTTTAATTTTTTAAAATAATTTATTTATAAAATATTATTTATGATGAAAAATTTTTATCATAAATAATTGATTATTTATGATAAAAATTATTATTTTTATCATAAATAATTGATTATTTTTTATAAAAATTTTGCATCATAAATAATCCAACCCTTTGAATTTTTTAAATAATATTTTTATGCCAAATTATTTATGATGAAAATTAAGTTTTCATGATAAATAATTAATTATTTATGATGAAAATTTTTCATCATAAATAATTCAATCTTTTTTAATTTTTGAAATTAATTTTTTTATTAATAATTATTTATGATGAAAATTTTATTTGCATCATAAAGAATTGATTATTTATGATAATTTTTTTTTTCATAAATAATCCTACCCTTTGAATTTTTAAATAATATTTTTATGCTAGATTATTTATGATAAAAACTTTTCATCATAAATAATTAATTATTTATGATAAAAATTAATTTTTTATCATAAATAATTAGTTATTTATGATGAAAAATTTCTATCATAAATAATTCTGCCCTTTTAATTTTATAAAAAAATTATTTATCTAAATACTATTAGCGATGAAAAATTTAATTTCACCATAATAAGTTTATCAAGTATTTTAATATTTTTTAAGAGGAAAAAATTTTGCTGAAAATAATTGACGGTAATTATTAGTGATGAAAAATATGTTTCCATCATTAATAATTATTTTAGCGATGATATTTGCATCGCTAATAGTCCATCGCTTAATTTCTTTAAATATCCCTCTCCACTACGTACCCTCTTTCTCATGAAACCCACTTCTCTCTTGACTGAAACCCTCTCCTCTACTCTCTTTCCTCCTGTTGGGCTTCCACTGATCGACGATCGCATCTCCCGTCATCGTCGCTATTGCCGCTGCCACTACCATACTTCAATTTGGTGAAGGTAAGTTCCACGGCTGGCCGGTTTTCTTTTTATTCTTTAATTCGATCATTGGAGGGGTGCGTGGGTGTTGCTGTGTGGTGGTCGGTGGTGGGCGGAGGGGCATGGGGGATGGATGCCGGTAGGCTGTGCGTGGCATTATTGATGGTGGGGGCTGCTAGTAGTGGGAGGCGGAGGAGCATCGCAGGAGGTAGGGGCTATGGGGGGTGGGGCGTCGATGGGCGGTGGTGATCGATCAAGTGGGGGCCGTGGGTAGTGGGGTGCTAGAGGGGGCACCTCAGGGGTGGTGGGGCCGTGATGGGTGGGGGGCGAAGGGGCTGTAGGGAGTGGGGGGCTGTAGGGATAGGGCATGGAGGGGCAGCGGCGATAGGTTGGGTGGAGGGTCTGGGTGGTAGGCTGCGACAGATGGAGGGCGAAGGGGCTGTAAGGGTGGGCACCATGAGAGATGGGGCGTGGAGGGGCCACGGTGATAGGTCGAGTGAAGGGCCATGGGTGGTGGGGCACCGAAGGAGCACCGCAGGGGGTGGGGGGCTGCAGAGGGTGGGTCGTGGAGGGCAGTGATGACAGGTCGGATGGGGGCCCATGGATGTGGGGCACCATAGGGGGTGAGGGTCATAGGAGGTGGGGCATGGAGGGGCGATGGTGATAGGTCGGGTGGGGGGCCATGGGTGGTGGGGCGTCGGAAGGGTGCCGCAAGGGGTGGTGGGTGAAGAGGTTGTAGGGGGTTGGGCTCCTCCTTAATCATTTTTTAAAATTTAATAAATAATAATAATAATAGTAGTAGTAATAATAGTAATAATAATATAAATAATAATAATAGTAATAGTAGTATTAAGAATAATAATAGTAATAATAATAGTTATAGTAGTACTAAAAATAATAGTAATTGTAATAATAATAGAAATAGTAGTAATGATAATAATAATAATAATTTGATTGATAAATAAATTTTAAAATAGATTGATAAAATATTTAAAAATATAAATTTTTTTATAATAAAAATAGTTAGATTTTTAATTATATGTTTATGCTTTTACTTATTATAATTTAATCTTTTTATTTGTTTACTCCCTGTATTTTATTGTGATTATGATTTAATATTTTAATTTACATTAGCTGAAGGTTCTAATTTTTAATGCATATGGACTATTCTGTTTGGGATTGGGTCATGATCCGGATTAGGATCCGGTCTAGGATCATGTTCGGGATCCGATTTAAGATTTGGATCATGATCTAAGTTGGATCTCGAATTGGGATCCGGTTCGAGATCTTGTTTGTGATCCGATTCAGGATTCGGATCATGATCTGGGTTGGATCTTGATCGGGATCTAGATTAGAATTTGGATCGGGATTCAGTCTGGGTTCTGATCTTATATCCTAGCTAGGATCCGATTTGGGATCATGTCCGTGATTTGATTTGGATTCAGATCATGATTTGGGTCGAATCTCGATCGAGATCCAGATCAGAATTCAGTCTAGGATCCGATTTGGGATCCTATCCAGGATCCAATCTAGGATCATGTCCGTGATCCAGTTCGGGATTCAAATCATGATCTGTGTCGGATTTTGATCAAAATTTAGATCGGGATTCAATCCAAGATCTAGTCTAGGATCCTATCTAGGATCTAGTTTGGTAATGGTTTAATGCATGCATTGATGTAACCTTAGACTTCTATTCAAGAGTTGGTCCCAGCATCCCCAAAATGGACTTTGTGAATATCTCTTGGATGCCCTGATTTGGGCAGGTCAGAAATACATCAATATTTTATTATAGTCATGGTGTTCTTTGTCCTATTATGAAAAATTTCATCATAATTATCTCATTTGTTCTTCAAGTATATATTAGATGTGGTTAAAATATGATCCATCTATATCATATACTTGGAGAACTGTAGGAAGATATTGTCGGATTTTTTTTAGATATGGAATAAAGAATAAAGCTATGGCAATAATAAAAATGATACATTTTTGAAAGGAGTAGGACCACACCTATTAGGAAGGAGTTCGTGGAGTTAGGATTCATGAAACATTATTCTTTGTTGTCAGATGGATATCGACAAAAGTTGGATGAATGCTAGGGGTATTTTTTTGCCTGAATATCAAAAAGATATTCGAGATTTTATTGAATTTGCATGGTGTAAGGCTGATAGTGCTAGTCAGATAAAGTATTCATGCAAAAGATGTGTCAATATAGTATATCATCACATATTACTTGTTGAGGAGCATCTGCTACGTTTTGGTATGGACAAGAAATATACTCACCAGATATGGCATGGGGAGGTTGATCCGAATGAAGTTGTGTATGATGATGATATCGAAGATGATATTAATGTTGTTGAACTAGTTGAACATGGTGGTATAGATTTACTATTGGATGATTTACGTCAGGATGTTAGCTTAAATGTACCCATGAGTACTAGTGCATCTCAAGACAGTTTTGATCATGAATACAATATTAATGAGATAGAAGGAACTTCTGAACAGTTTGCAAAGCTTGTTCGGGATGCACAAGAGCTACTCTATCCAAATTATGTAAAGTTCTCCAAGTTAGAGTTTTTGATCAAATTGCTTTATATTAAAATTATGAACTAATGGAGCTGGAAGTCATTTGATCAAAATTTGGCATTGATTAAAGTAGCTCTTCTCGATGGATCAACACT
The DNA here is from genome assembly GCA_006176705.1 of Cocos nucifera. Taxonomy (NCBI): domain Eukaryota; kingdom Viridiplantae; phylum Streptophyta; class Magnoliopsida; order Arecales; family Arecaceae; genus Cocos; species Cocos nucifera. The sequence goes on along the minus strand of QRFJ01000275.1, from coordinate 491,588 downwards.
TCCAAAATTATATAATGAAGCAAAAACATATATATGGGAACTGAGACTTGGCAATATTCCTATACATACCTGCAAAAATGATTGTATATTATTTTACAAGGAGAACGAACAAGCAAGTAAATATTCACAATGTGGTGAGCCTAGGTACAAAATCAATAATTAAAAAGAAAAGAAAATACCTCATAAGATTTTAAGATATTTTTCATTAATTTCAAGACTTTAAAGGTTGTATATGTCCACAAAGACAGCTGAAGAAATAAGATGACATCATAAATAGTAGGTTTTGGAGGAGAACATACTTAGCCACTCAACTGACTCTGTAGTATGGAAAGATCTTGATGCAAAGCATCCACTATTTATGAGTGACCCACGCAATATCTGGCTTGGTCTAGCGATAGATGGATTTAATTCCTTTGATAATTTAAGTACTTCCTATAGTATGTGGCCTATGATGCTAATAGTGTATAAGGTGTCACCTTGAAAATACATGAAAGAACCAATTTTTTTTTATGTCACTATTGATTTTGGGTCCGAAAGCACCAGGTAATGGAATTGATGTATATCTACGATCCTTAATCGATGATCTAAAGGTGCTATGAGAAAATGGTGTACAAACATACGATTCTATTAGTCGAAGAAATTTTAAGTTGCATGCACCGATTTTATGGACCATAAAAGATTTTTCTGCGTGTGAAAACTTATCTAGGTGGAGTACCAAAGGATATCAGGCATGTCTAATATACAATAAGGATATGTCCTCTATACATTTAAAGCATGGAAGAAAAATCTATTTCATGGGTCATCGGTGGTTTTTATCTGTTAATCAATCTTGGAAGACCCGTTATAACCAATATTTTGATAGTAAGTTCGACCATCCCCCACCTAAGGAGTTAAGTAGAGTGAAAGTTTTAGAACAACTTAAAGCCATTAGAAATGTAAAATTTGAAAAAAAATATTAGGTACTCACAAGCAGAAGTGTACTGAAGCTAAGTTGAATTGGACGAAGCGAAGCCTATTTTTTGAACTATCATACTAGAAATAGCTATTACTTCATCATAATCTAGATGTGATGCACATTGAGAAGAATATTTGTGATAATATCATCGATATAGTGTTGGACATCATAGAAAAAATAAAAGATAATTTTAAAGCTTGCCTTGATTTACAAGAAATGAAAATCCGATCAGAGTTGCATTTAGTTCATTGAGGTGATAAACTTTTTATGCCACCTGCATATTATTCACTATTTGGCGAGGAGAAGAAGAGTTTCTATGGATGGTTCAAAATCGTAAAATTTTTTATGCTTATGCTTCAAATATATCATGATGTGTTGGCAACAATGACAGCAATATCTCTTGCATAAAAAGTCACGACTCCTATGTGATGATGCAGCGCTTGCTTTTTGTGGTGATGTATGGCTATTTAAGTGGTGATGTTCAAGCTACATTGATTGAGTTGGGAGTACTTTTTTGAGAACTGTATTGCCAAAAATTGAAAATTAACTTAATCGAGAAGTTTGAAAAGGATATTGTGCTCATTCTTTGTAAGTTAGAAAAAATCTTTTCGTCATCATTTTTTAATGTTATGGTGCATCTAGCTATTCATCTTCCAAAGAAAGCTTTTTTAGTCAGTCCGGTACATTATTGGTGGATGTATCCTATTGAAAGATAAAAAAATTATAATCTTTTTGATATATCAGTTATAAGATGTAAATATATTAGAACTCTTTAAATTATTTTTTATTTATAGATTCTTGTGTACTCTAAAAAAGTATGTGCACAATAAGGCATGGCCTGAAGGATCCATAGTGGAAGCATACATAGCTACAGAGTATCTCATATTCTGCTCGATGTATCTTAACGATATCGAAATAAGATTCAATCATGCAAATCATAATGCTGATCATGAATGGGATGATGATGAATCGATATAGTCTATATTCAAACAAATGGTTTGACCCATGGGTGGAAGAAGATATGGGTTTATGGATGTGAATGAGCTATCCAAAGCATACTTCTATTTCTAAATAATTATAAAAAAATTAAAAATTTAATTGAGTAAGTATTATCTTAGCATAATTTTAGTATTCTAAATATTTTTTTTATATCGATGTAAAATTAAAAATCATGACTTATTACAGTGACCATAAGGATATACTATCCAGAAAAAATAATACAAATTTTGATGATCGACATAGGACGAAATTTGCAAAATAATTTGGAGACCATATAAGTTTTACTAGTATTACATTATATTTTTATAATTATGCAGTTAATTACTTGTACCAATATAATTTTTTATGCTATATTGTCTTCTTTATTTCAAGTATTTCAATAAAAAAGAGGGTACGATTAATGAGTTGTACAATTTAGCATGTGGTCCTGATTGAAGGGTTAACCACTACACATCCTGTATCATTGAAGGAATGAGATTTCATACAAGAGTGCTTAAGATGCAAAGATGGATCCAGAATAGTGGGATTGCTATGATAGAATACAAAGGAGAAGAAGAGATTGAATATCTTGGTGTATTGATAGATATCATAGAATTGAAGTATGGATCAAAAAATTCAGTATTCTTATTTCAATGTGAATGGTGGGATATTAGCAATAAGAAGATCAGTATTTATATCGATCCACACTTTACCAATGTAAATTTTACACGAATATGTTATCAGAATGAGCCGTATATATTAGCAACTCAAGCAAAACAAGTTATATATTTAAAGAATCCAAAATATCGAGGATTAGCATATTGTATAAAAAAAAAAACCTAGAGATATATATGACATACCAACCCAACTAGAGATGGACGATAATTCAGATTTATATGAAGAGAAAGCTTTTCAAGAGGAAGAACAAACATTGACCGAGCACCTTGTTGATGAAGAACTTATGATAGCTTCTTTGAATAGGGCTGATCTACCGTCCAATGAAGTTGAAGCTGATTTTGTATTTAATCTTGATGATTTAGAGGGCGATATCGATTAATAAATGATGATGAGATAGAAGATGATATATTAATTGATTATTATGATTCGAAGGAGGATCTAGAAATCGAGGAGGATACGAATATTGATAAGTAGATCTATATTCTTTGTTGAATCTTCTCTTGCAATAATGCTATGCAATATAAATATATTCATTAGCATTTATATATTTTTTACTATTATTATTCATTATTATATTTATTTATATATCAAGTTAATTATATGCATAGTTTAAGCATTGCAGGTATGGTGCCAGAAGGGATATGATGACGTCCGAGTTTTCAATCTATCTTTGAGCCTTCCCCCATTTCCATCACTGCACCATCAGAGTCGCTAGAGGACCCTATAGAGGAAGGTCTGAGTGACGCGGGCCCAAGTGGTATTTTATTTTTTTTATATAATAAAATTTAATTTTAATTTATCTATTAGATTTATAGATGGCTATTATACTAATAATTTATTCATTATTTTTTTAGGCCATTCTCTTTCGGTGGTGAGGCAAGGGCGTGGTCCATTGAAGAATCTTGCCTTGAGCATTGGAGATGCGAGCACGAGGGATAGTATTTCCACATCAAGATTCTGCCAGGCTATACCAGGTCTATTAGAGGATGGTGTGAGCCATGGCGGATTGAGCTGGGCATCATTTGCCATAGCTATGCCCCGATGATGCTCTTTGATTGGCGTCAGATTACACGATCTCAGAGGAAGGTCTTCTATAGCCACTCACAGGTATAATAATATTTATTTAAATATTTGCTTAGCACTATATTCTTATAATATCTTTTATTCATAGGTTATATTTAACATTATTGATTTTGAGCATGATCGCATGCGGCAAATTATAGATGATCATTTATGCTTGTGTTTCAAGAAATACTAGCATCGCATTCATCGCCACTGGTATGCTGTAGTGCACGACCAGGGCTGGAGGTAGCACGACAATGGCTATGACAATATTACTATGGAGGACTGGACTGTCATATGCTGTACGTACGAGAATTTGGCATATCAGGTAACTTTTTTTTATTTAAAATTTAATAATTTAATAATTTATTTTTAAATTTAGTTACTTACTAACTAATTTGAATGTTAACTATGCAGGATCGATGTGTCAAAAATGCTGCAAATTGGATGAGATAGATAGTCTCACATTATAGGGGTTCGAGGCCATTCACTCGCCATATGGAGCAGATGGTAAGTAATTTTTATTTATCATATTTTAAATCTTTAACTATTTAAAATTTTTTTATTAATTATTCTCAAATTGCAGAGAGATGTAAAGAGTGGCAAGCTTCATGGTAGGATCAAGATCTACTAATGGATCCATCAGCGATGGTCAGGGGACTGGATGGTCGGGAGCCAGAAGCTTTATGTAAGTTTTTATAACTATTTTTTATTTATATTTTAATTTTCAGTACAAACTTAGAATAGCTATAAATTTAATTTTTAGAATCGTATAATAGACATTAGATTCCAGCCTATTCTAGAGGACTCGACCGCACCTACAGATGATGAGATCTATCATGATCAGATGCTTGGTATGAGATGTTGTTATATTAGGGGGCTAGGGTATGGGGTCAGAGCTCCTATATCTTCACATTTGTTCAGGGCTAAGATCCATGTTGCTTGTAATGTTTGACTAGCAGAGATATAGAGACAGGCTACTAAGGATCAATAGCGGGCTGTTGAGTTGACTACATGCATCGATAAGTACCAGCTATTCCAAATGCAGATGATGGAGTGGAAGACATAAATGGAGTGGATGATGCAGCTGATGAGGCAGCAGCAGGTCAGTTCGAGCTTCTCTAAGCACTCTCCTCCTTCGACCCGTTCTCCTTCTCCAGATACTACCGATGCTTGATGGTCGATGGTCTATTTTTGTATATTTTTATTTTTATTTTGAATCTTTTATATTTATAAAAAATACTTTTTATAATTATATTTTTATATAATAAAATGATAAAATTTATTTATGGATGAAATGATGAAATTTATTTATGAATTTTTTTATTTTTATTTTATAAATTATAAATATAAATATTAAAAATATAAATTATAAAATATATTTATTTATAATTTTTTAAAAAAAGTAATTTATGATGGAATTATTTGTAATGAGAATTTTTCCATCTTAAAAAGATTATTTATGATGGAAAAAATCCATCATAAATAAAAAAAATTATTTATGATGGACAAAATCCATTGTAAATAAAAAATTATTTATCATGGAAAAAATCCATCATAAATAATATTTTATTAGTGATGAAAAAATTTCATCATAAATAATAATTATTTATGATGGAAAAATTTTATTGCAAATAATCATTATTGGCGATGAATTTTATGACATAAAATTTTTATTTTTTATTATAAATAATTTTATCATAAATAATTTAATGAATAAAAAAATTGATGAAAATTTTTCATCGTAAAAGAAGTTTATTAGCGATAAAAATTAGATTTTCATCACTAATTATTATTTGCAATACTATTTTTTTTGATGGAGAATTAGCAATGCAATTTTTGTCACTAATAATTATTAGCGACGAAAATTAATTATTTGTGATGAATTTTTTGCATCACAAAAAAATTGGTTCTATTGTAGTGTCACTAGTTGTCCTGTCTCCTTCTCCACCTTAGCTCTTTAGATTTTAAATTGAGTAAAAATATCTAACTTTTCCTGGTCAGATAGATCCATACTTTTTTGGAGAAGTCATCTATAAAAATGACAAAGTATCTCACTCCATCTTGAGATGCAATAGGTACCGGTCCCCATACGTCTGAGCAAACTAGCTCCAAAATAGCTTCACTCTACTTGGTACAACTAGCAAATATAACTCTGTGCTGTTTGCCGTAGATACAAAGCTCACATAGATCATTTTCTTTCTTTCTGAGTACTAGAATCAGACCTCTTCTACTCAACTCCATGAGCCTCTTATTACTCAAGTGACCCATACGATAATGCCATAACTTGTAAGCTAGCTGCTCCTGTGCTGCTACAGATACCTCCGCACTATCAATAACCATTGAACCCTCTATCTTATACAAATTGTTGCTCAGTCTTCTCCTTTTCATCACCATCAATGCACTCTTGGAAATCATCAAACATCCACTACCCGGCTGACAACTAAAACCATACCCTTATCTTTTCAAGTAACCCAGGGATATTAAGTTCTTCTTTAGTTCTAGCACACACTTCACATTACTGCGTATCTGTATGACTCCATCATATATCATCACTCTAATTATACCAACACCAGCAACTCTACATAGGTAATCATCTCTAAGACTAACACTTTCTCCATCGGATCTCTCATATGATGAGAATCACTCCGGATGTGCAGTGTAATGATGGGAATATGCTGAATCCAATATCTAGTGGCTATCCAACTTTGTAACTCCATCTGATACTATTAGTATATTATCTCCACTATCTTCAGATGATAGAACACCACTCTCACTGATCGATCCATCCTTAAAAGCGTCCTTTTTTTCATTCTTCAAAAGTGGGCAATTCTTTCTAATATGACTAGGTTGATGACACTTGTTGTATTTCTAAGCCTTTTGATTTTTTTGAGACTTGTCCTTTGATTTATCTCGAGTCCTCTCCTTAGGCCTTCCTTGCCTCTCATTTATAGAAAGCATCTCTAAGTTAGGATTTTCTTTAACTAGCCTCTCTCGCTATTCATTAGACCTGAGAACTTCAACTACTTTTTCAAAATTTAATGTCTCTTTTTCATATACTAGAGTAGTAATCAGACCATCATATGCTGCTAGCAGCGAACACAATAATAAGAGAGCTCTATCCTCCTCATCAATCTTCACATCAAGGCTCATGACATCTAAGCAAATCTAATTAAATTTTTGGATGTGGAAAACTAGATCTCCTCCTTCAAATATCCATAAACTGTACAGTTGCTTCTTTAACCACAGCTTATTTATTATGTTCTTGCCTATATATGTATTCTTTAGTTTCTGCCAAAGCTCCTTTGATGTGGTTTTCATGTTGATCTTTGGTAGAACTTCATCAATGAAGCACATCCAAATTATGCTGAAGGCCATCTCTTCAATTTTTTCTCACTCTTCAATAGAAATTTTTTTCGATCTTTTTCGAGTCAAGATCTTGTAGATTCTATTCTATACCAGCAAATCCTTCATCCTTTGCTGCAAAAGGATGAAGTTATCCTTGCCATTGAACTTTTCAAAATCTGTCTTAATGGTACTCGATGCCATCACAATCAGATCTCTAATAACCAAACACAAAAACAAAACTATGTTCAAAGGAATCAGTTCAACACCTTACTATAATTCTTAGTGAACCTTTGACCTTTCTTCCATCAGATCTAACATCAAGGCTTTAATACCAATTGTTAGATCCTAATCATCCTGATACCAAACTATTGAGAATAATCTTTGCTACTTGATGATTATAGAAATAATAATAAGAATTTAAAAAAAGATATGGCTATTCTATCAAACCCTAGTAAACCCCAGGGCATGATGAAGAAGATGAAGGAAAATCCTAAATTTTTGGATCAGATTCATTCAGATCTGATTGGATTGAGAGGCATATTTCAAAAATTCTTCTCTCAGATCTAGATTAGATCTGACACATTTTCAGATCTGATTTATGATCTGATAATTAAGAAAATAAAATTAAATTAATTTTGAATTAATTTTACCATGATTCTGGGTAATCTGATTATCCGTTGATGATCCTGCAAAAGCTCTGAGGTTCTAGATCTAGCCACGCAAGCACCTGGCCTCTATCGATATTCACTCAGGCTGGATCTGGAGATCTTCTTCTTTTCTTCTTTTTCTTCTAAAAATTAGATCTGAATCTGATTTGGAGGATCTTCAAAATACCTTCTGAAGATCATCCATCGTCACAACAGCAGTACTGCCTTCTTCCTTTTTTGTCAACCTTTTCTTGCCTAACTCGCACTAATCTAAAGAACCCAACTTTCTTGGGCATGGGGAGGAGAGAGAGGGCTAGATGTTGGCTTGGAGAAGGGAGAGGGGCAACCTTGGGGTGTGGCTAGGAGAGAAGTACTTAAAAGTGGATGCAGATAGGATCTATTTATAGACTCTGCTGCGCCATGTAGTGTTGCATCACCCCGACCAATCATATTGCTTCGTTCAATCAGATCTAAATATGATTGGTGGGATGAGAGACCCATGGATTCATCCTAAGGTGGCACCTAAGACTGGTCAAAGTCTATAGGTGAGGGTCACCTAGTTTGAATCCAACAAGCAACCTAGAGTCCCATCCGTATGGGACTCCAGTGTCCCTATCCAGGGGTGCATGGCATCCTAAGTGTGCGCCTCCTCTCTTTCCAATTTTCATAGAGGGGACAAGCCCCTATCTGCTCTCCAATAAGTGCATGACATATGGGCAGATGTCCAAGGGTCAAAGGTCAATGTTTAACCAAGTCAAAGTACAAGAATTAGCAGGTGATGGAAAATGATAGGTGTTGTCTCAAATTTATCTCATAAATTAAGACAATTCTTTTCTGACTTGAACAAGTTTTAGTCAGACTAGGTAAAGGTACCTAAGTGAGCACAAACTCATTTGGCTCAGTCGAGATAACTTTTAATGATAAGAAAAGGAGAATGTTAGGCTCAATCGTGTGTTAGCATGATTTTCTTGAACCTAATTGAATCTTATTCAAATCAACTGAACTGGGTTAGTCCAATTGATGATATTCAGATCCAAACTCTTATTTGTGTGATCCAGTTAGGTTCAGTTCTATATGGTAATAGGATATGTCATGATCTCCATCATCGACATCATCAAAACTTCTTTCGATGGATCAGAACTTTTTTGATTCAGATAACTAGAATGATTGATCATTAAAATCATTCTAGTTGCTCCCAAAATCCACCAGTGACACCTAGCAGCATATGGTGGCAACCCATCAGAATTGAAAATGAACCTCTCGGTACAGCTACTTGTGTGATTAAGTTCTTCTATCTTGAGCCCCGATCAGATTAGGGTTAAGGTGAACTCGTTAAACCCTAATTTCTATCATATGATTTAATCATTCGATTCAAGTCCAATGTGAAAATCTTAATAGAAACTCTTTCTATTATTTCACATTCTACCATGGCCATGGGCTTATGGACTTGATTCTCATGATTATCATAGGGCCGCTCCTCATCCACCGAGGTAGATAGATTCCATCTTGGTGCAATCCAATTCCTACAATGAACATGCTATAGCCAACATACACCTCAAGGTTTTGAATGGCTAGGAGACCGAGTCACGGTGTAGTCAAACTATAACACCCTCAAGATAAATTATTAATGCACCTCAGGTCAAAGAATCAGACACACCACTACAACATCGAGTCAGTCATCGATGAGAAGGTAGACTTTCTTATGACTACTCGAGGTGGTCACGCTCAGTGCCCTCGTTCTCTAATAAGTACCTGTACTCTCGCTCCAGTGTCTCTACACCGTAGATTCAAAACTCATCTACTATAAAAAAGTGATTGTACACTAACCTTCCAGATCAATCATCATCCTCATGATGATCCTACGGTCAGGAGCATTTTATAAGTTAATAATAAAAATTCTTGTCTTAAATTTTCAACTCTTGAAAATAAGAATTATTATTACCATTAACTCAAGAGATGTATCACAGATACTAAATATATATATGTGATAGAAAATAATCCATTTTATTATTTATAGTCAAAATTATAATTTTGCCCTTAGAAGTGTATTACAAGTGTCAGCCGATTCTGACTTCTAGGGCACATATATCTAACAAACTCCCACTTGACCTAAAGTCAATTGGCTACAAATCTAAGTCCCATCTTCTCAAGGTGGGCTTCGATCTTCTACTGGCCTAATGGCTTTGTAAGCGGATCTGCTGCATTATCTGCGGAGTCGACTCTCTTGACCTCGACGTATCCCTTCTCGAGGTAATCACGGATAAGGTAATATCGCCGCTTGATGTGCTTGGATTTTTGGTGAGACCTTGGCTCCTTAGCAAGAGCTATGGTGTCATTGTTGTCGTAGTATAGAGGAATGGCATCTGATGGCATTACTCCAATCTCTGTGGCAAACTTCTTATACCAAAATGCCTTCTTTACAGCTTCTGATGCAGCGATGTCTTCTGCTTCCATGGTGGAATCTGCTATTACTATCTGTTTGGAACTCTTCCAACTGACAGCTCCACCATTGCACAAAAATAGACTCCCAGATGTCGACTTTTGATCATCTATATCGGACATAAAATCTGAGTCTGTATATTCCTGGACTTGAAGTTCTTCATTTTTAAAGACCAACAACATATCCTTAGTTCTTCTCAAGTACTTAAGGATACATTTCACAGAAGTCCAGTGTTCTTCATCTGGATTTGATTAATATCTGCTTGTAATACTCACAGCATGGGCTATATCAAGTCGTGTACATAATATGGCATACATGAGGTTTTCTATTGCTGAAGCATAAGGGATCTTGCTCATGCGTTCTATTTCCTCAGGTGTGCTAGGGCACATCTTCTTGGAAAGATAAATGTCATGCCTGAAGGATACTAAATCCCTCTTAGAGTTTTTCATACTAAACCTCTTTAGTATTTTCTCTATGTACATCTTTTGTGAAAGTCCTAGCATCCTATTCGATCTATCTCTATAGACCTTAATTCCTAGAATAAAGGATGCTTCTCCTATAGCTTTTATGGAGAATTCTTTAGATAACCACATTTTAACTATGGTCAACATGGGGTATCATTTCCAATAAGGAGGATGTCATCCACGTACAATATGAGGAAGACAACAGCACTCCCACTGATCTTTTTGAAGACACATGGCTCCTCCTCGTTCTTGATGAAATTAAATATTTTGATCACATCATTAAAATGAGTATTCTAGCTCCAAGATGCTTGCTTAAGTCCATATATGGATCTTTGCATCTTGCATACTTTATGATCATCATCACTGGATGTAAAACCTAAGAGCTGTTCCATATAGATATTTTTCTTAAGATATCCATTTAAGAACACCATTTTCACATCCATTTGCCATATTTTATAATCAAAATAGGCTGCAACAGTAAGCAGTGTGCAGATGAATTTTAGCATAGCTACTGATGAAAAAGTATCCTGATAGTCAATGCCTTCGCATTGACTATAATTTTTTACCACTAATCTAGCCTTGAATGTCTCCACATTCCCACCTGCATCAATCTTTCTCTTGAAGATCCATTTACACCCAATAGGTACTATTCCTTCTAGTGGATCTACCAAGGTCCAGACTTGGTTTGAGTGCATCGAGTTAATTTCTGACTTCATTGCCTCTAACCATTTCTTGGAGTCGATATCTAATATTGCCTCATTATAGGTTTTGGGATTATCACCATGAACCCCATTACCTATGAGGAATATTTTCTCAACATCCTCTGAAATAGTACCTAAGTACCTCTCAGGGGGATGGAAAATCCTTTCCGATCTACGAGATAAGGAGGTAGTGTATGGATTGGCTTAACCTGATTTGGTTCCATTTGATCCTTAGCTTGTTGCTCTTGTGAGACTTTCTCATCGAGCTTGATCTATTTTCCAATGCCGCTATCCTGAATAAACTATTTTTTAAGAAAGATGGCATGTCAACTCACAATCACATTGTGATCTTTTAGAATATAGAAATAATATCTTAATGACTCTTTAGGATATCCTATGAATCGAGCTCTGAAGGACCTAAAGTCTAACTTGTCCGCTTGTTATCTTTTGACATGAGCCGGACAACCCCAAATTCTGAGATGACTCAGACTTGGTTTCTTACCATGCCATATCTCATACGGTGTGGCAGAAATGATTTTAGAAGGAATCCTATTCAGTAAGTATATTGCAGTTAACAAACAGTATCCCCAAAGAAAATCTGGGAGGTCTATGAAGCTCATCATGGATCGAAGCATATCCAATAGGATTCGGTTCCTTCGTTCTAAAATTTCATTGAGTTGAGGTATTCCTGGTGGAGTCTATTGAGAGACTATGCCATTTTTCTTGAGATAGTCCAGAAATTTTCGACTAAGGTATTCACCTTCTCGATCTGATCGAAGAATCTTAATGGATTTTTCAGTTTACCTTTTTACTTCATGTCTGAATTCTTTGAACTTTTTAAAAGCTTCAGACTTGTGTCTCATAAGATACACATATTCATACCTAGATGAATCATCGATAAAGGTTACGAAGTAGACAAAGTTGCCTCTAGTCGGTACTTCAAATGGGCCGCACATATTTGTATGTACTAGTGCAAGAAGATCCATGGCCCTTTCCCCATGTCCTACAAAAGAGAGTTTAGTCATTTTGCCATGAAGATAAAATTCATAAATTGGATATGACTCAGAAGTCAACAAACTCAATAGCCCAGTTTTCTCTAATTTTTTAACCCTATCTTCTACTATATGACCTAATCTTAGGTGCCATAGATACCTATCATTAGGACTATCCCTAGGACGTTTTGATTTTATGTCATTCATTTTTTGCTCAAAATTAAAAATAGATACATCAACATGTAATTGATAAAGATCGTTAATAAGAAAATCACTTGCAATTTTATTTCTTTCATAAAGAATATTACAATGATCCTTAAGAAAACTAATTACATAGCCTTTTAATGCAAGGCAAAAAATAGAAATCAAATTTCTGTTTGCTGCAGGTAAATAATAACAGTCTTTTAATACTAAGTCTAAACCAGATGGTAGTCGAAGAGAGTATATTTCCACGGCCACGGCAGCAACTCTTGCTCCATTTTCGACGCACAGAATTATCTCACCATCCCTCAGCCTCCTGCTATCCTCAAGATCCTATATAATAGTGCATAAATGAGCACTAGAACTAGAGTCAAGCACCCAACTGGATGCAGAAGAAATCGTAAAGTTAGACTTAATAACAAGCATAACTCCAGAGTAACTGGCCTCCTTCTTCTTTAGGGTGGCCAAGTATGTAGGGCAGTTCCGCTTTCAGTGGCCGTCATTGTTGCAATGGAAATACTTTCTTTTGTCTGCGGCTTTCTTTTTCAGTTCTGCCTTTTTCTTCTTTCCTTCTTCCACCTTTTGCCTTTTTGCAGACTTCTTCTTCTTTTCAAAAGATTTTTTCTTGGAAGAAGTTCGTTCCATAGTAAGTACTGAGCCTTTAGAACCTTTCATGGAAAGCTCAGTGGTAACCAGCATGTTCATAAGTTCGACCAAGAAATTTTGAAGTTTATGTATATGGTAGTTCATGATGAACTGCCCATACGCATCAGTCAAGGATTGTAGAATTATATCATTCTGTAGATCCAAGTCTAACCTCACTCCGAGCATCTCAAGCTCTTCCAAGTCTTTGATCATCATCTGATCTTGGACTGACTGCCCATCGCGCATCTTAGCCTTGAACAGTCGTTTAGTGACTTGGTACTTAGTTGCGCGACTCTGTTCACCAAACATCTCCTGTAGGTGAGCCAATATTTGATGAGCAGTCCTGATATCTTCATGTTGGTGCTGAAGCTCATCAGACATCGAGCCCAATATGTAGTATCTAGCCTTATTATCTTTGTCAATCCACTTATCTAGAGACGCTCTCTGTTCAGTAGATGGACGAGCTGGTAAGGTGGGAGAATTTTGGTCCAATACATGAGTTAACTTCTCAAAACCCAAAATGATTTTGAAGTTTCGGAGCCAATCCTTGTAATTTGGTCTGGTCAGTCTATGGGTGTCCAGGATTCATGCTAGTGGGTTGGATGCAGACATTTTTCTGTAAAGAGTCAAAGTTTCTAGTTAGATATTATAATTAAGACTTAATCAATTTATTTAAAGATTTTATTTTAAAATAAATTAGCTCTCATTATTTTCTTGGATCTCTACACTTTCTCTGTAGAGATGCGAAAATCTTCATGATTACTAATTTTTAGTGGGTGGTGCGGTCCCATCAACTGACTCATCATCTTACCTAATAGTTATTGGTGATGGGTTAGCCAATGAGTGAACAACTCTTGTTCAATGATTCTCTAATCATGATGCACCCAAACTTGGTCTCTAGTTTATGAATCTCACCGTATCCGAAATATTGATCCACTCCTTAGTTAAGTCAAACCCACCATTTGCACAGATTGAATTTCTAATTGGGTCTCTCACTGTATCTAAAATATTGAGCCCAATTCATCCTCCAGCCTGTAGCATCCAATGCCTAATAGACATCGTTGCATCCTTTCAGTGCAACTGAGCTACTATAATCAGTCGAGAATAATCAACCCCGAAAAGGGCCTGCACATCTACAATGGTGGAAGATCATGACTTAATCTTTTCTTAGGGAGATTTGATTTAGGTCTCATTAAACTAGACTTGACATAGTCATAACTATTATGACTAACCTAGTGGCATGGGTTAGCTCAGATTATTGACCACCTCAGATCAGAACTGAGTCAACAAACATGGCTAGGTAAGTGAGATCGGTGGAAGGGATATGCCATTAACTCGACAAGAACACATTCGAGTCGAGTGGCTCCCAATTAAAAATCAGTTGATCGTATCTGCCAAACTTACCTTAGACACCAAATTATTGAGATAGAACCAATTGGGTTAGCCTACAATTCAAACTCTAACCTCTGAGCCTAATTAGGTTTTAACTTGATCGATCACTCATGTGACTCGATCTTGACCCAGATTTAATCCTATTAGGCTGGTCAATTTAAGCATTGTTGATCCCATCTAACCGACTCTTGATTTAGTTTGATCAACCACTAGATCTAATTGAGCTACTCAAGCCCAAACCCAGTTTTATGAATATGTCTTAGATATGAAATTCTCAATTTTAGATCTAATTGATATTTTATAAACTTAATTCTTAATTAAGTTAGGGTTCATAAACATGTAAATAAGATCCTAGGATTTCAAGATCTAGGGTTTTACAGAAAGTAAGTTTTTCAATTTTTGATTAAGGACGAATGCGCAGCACCCCTACTCATCATAAGAACACTCCATCGAATGGGAGGAGAGGGTCTTTAAGCCCTACTTTGTTCTTATGACCGGACGGCCAAGGAGAACGCCTTAATCAGAAATACAACTAATCTACAAAAAAATAAATTAGATCTAAGCATATATCTCATATAAAAGATCTAATTAAAATATATTTTATATATATCACATATATTATGCATGCATGTTCTTCGGATCTAAATTATCTCATAATCATCTAAAAAATTAAATTTAAATTTAATCTTATCAAATAGAATTTAATCTAGACCTATTTGTAGAACTATTCTACAACTAGTCTAAACATGCAACTATCATATCTCATATGAATAAATTAATTTTATTTTATTTTCTATTTTTAGATATAACTATAATATTTATAATATTAAAATAAAAAATAAATAAATCTAAAAATTATATTTAATTAAATAAAAAATATGATTATACTAGAGTACACATAGAATAATTCTATTCCTAGTCTAATTATGTATCTCATACATATTAGATCTAGATCAATTAATTTTAATTTTTTATTTTCTAATTTTAGATCTAATTACATCTCATGTGATATCTAAAATTATTAATTAATTAGATTAAATTAGATCTAAATTAATTTAATAAGAGCCTGGCTCTGATACCAGTTGAAGGAAAATCCTGAATTTTTGGGTCAGGTTTGTTCAGATCTGATTGGATCGAGAGACATATTTTAAAAATTCTTCTCTTAGATCTAGATTAAATCTAATATTTTTTTAGATCTAATTTATGATTTGATAATTAAAAAAATAAAATAAAATTAATTTTTAATTTATTTTATCTTGATTTTGGGTAATCTAATTACTCGTTGATGATCCTACGGAAGCTCTGAGGTTCTAGATCTAGCCATGCAAGCGCCTGACTTCTACCGATATTCACTTGGGTTGAATCTAGAGACCTTCTCCTTCTCTTTCTTTTCTCCAAAAATTAGATCTAGATCTAATTTGGAGGATCTTCAAAATACCTTCTGAAGATCACCCATCGTCACTGCAGCAGTGCTGCCTTCTTCCTTTTTCGTCAGTCTTTTCTTGCCTGACTCGCACTAATCTAAAGAACCCAACTTTCTTGGGCATGGGGAGGAGAGAGAGGGCTAGATGTTGGCATGGAAAAGGGAGAGGGGCAATCTTGGGGCATGGCTAGGAGAGAAGTACTTAAAAGTGGGTGCAGATAGGGTCTATTTATAGACTCTGGTGCGCGATGTAGTGCTGCATCACTCCGGCCAATCACATTGCTTCGTTCAATCAGATCTAAATCTGATTGGTGGGATGAGAGACCCACGGATTTATCCTAAGGTGGTGCCTAAGACTGGTTAAAGTCTATGGGTGAGGGTCACCTAGTTTGAATCCAACAAGCAACCTGGAGTCCCATCCATATGGGACTCCAGCATCCCTATCCATGGGTGCATGCCATCCTAGGCGTGCACCCCCTTTCTTTTCAATTTCTAGAGAGGAGACAAGCCCCTATTTACTCTTCAATAAGTGCGTGACATATGAGCAGATGTCCAAGGGTCAAAGGTTAACATTTGACCAAGTCAAAGTATAAGAATTAGTAGGTGATGGAAAATGACAGATGTTGTCTCAAATTTATCTCATAAATTAAGACAACTCTTTTCTAATTTGGACAAGTTTCAGTCAGACTAGATAAAGATATCTGAGTGAGTACAAACTCATTTGGCTCAGTCGAGACAACTTTTAATGATAAGAAAAGGAGACCATTAGGCTCAATCATGCGCTAGCACGATTTTCTTGAACCCAATTGAATCTTATTCAAATCAACTAAACTGGGTTGTCCAATTGATAATATCCAGATCCAAACCCTTATTTGTGCGACCCAGTTAGGTTCAATTCTGTATGATAATGGGACATGTCATGATCTCCATCATCGACATTATTGAAACTCCTTTCGATGGATCAGAATTTTTTTGATTCAGACAACTAGAATGATCGATCATCAAAATCATTCTAGTTGCTCCCAAAATCCACCAGTGACACCTAGCAGCATATGGCGGCAACCCATCAAAATTGAAAATGAATCTCTCGGTGTAGCTACTTGTGTGATTAAGTTCTCTTATCTTGAGCTCCGATCAGATTAGGGTTAAGGTGAACTGATCAAATCCTAATTTCTATCATATGATTTAATCATTCGATTCAAGTCCAATGTGAAAACCTTAATAGAAACTCTTTCTATTATTTCACATTCTGCCATGGCCATGGGCTTATGGACTTGATTCTCATGATTATCATAGGGCCGCTCCTCATCCATCGAGGTAGATAGATTCCATCTTGGTGCAATCCAATTCCTACAATGAACATGCTATAGCCAACATACACCTCAGAGTTTCGAATGGCTAGGAGATCGAGTCATGGTGTAGTCAAACTATAACATCCTTAAGGTGAACTACCGATGCACCTCAGGTCAAAGAAGTAGACACACCACTGCAGCATCGAGTCAGTCATCGATGAGAAAGTAGACTTTCTTATGACTACTCGAGGTGGTCATGCTCAGTACCCTCATTCTCTAATGAGTATCTGTACTCTTGCTCTGATGTCTCTACACCGTAGATTCAAGACTCATCTACTATAAAAAAGTAATTGTATACTAACCTTTCAGATCAATCATCATCCTCATGATGATTCTACGGTCAGGAGTATTTTATGAGTTAATAATGAAAATTCTTATCTTAAATTTTCAACTCTTGAAAATAAGAATTATCATTATCATTAACTCAAGAAATATATCACAGACACTAAATATACATATGTGATAGAAAATAATTTATTTTATTATTTATAGTCAAAATTATAATTTTGCCTTTAGAAGTGTATTATAAGTGTCACCCAATTCTGACTTCTAAGGCACACAAATCTAATAGAAGAGAGAGAACGAGAGAAACTTTTAGAGAGAAAAAGCTTGTATTCAATTTGTTCCAATTACAAACTCAATGCAAAGTATATATATACCTAATCAAAGAGACCCAATCTAAAAAACTCCCTTAACTAACCTAATATGATGTACTCTCTGAGTCCATGTACACTCATGTCTCCCAGACAGACATCCATTGGACTAATTTCAGTCTAATCCATAGGTTAGCTCCTTAGGACCTCAAAAATCAAAGCTCTAAATTTCTAAAATTAAATCCAATCCTAGGTCAGAATAGAAAACACGTACTATTCTGTTCCCCGCTTGAGCTGGCTCAATCAACAATCGGGCCAACTTGACTGTGATGTCTCCTGCGAGAGCCTGAATCATCGCTCTCTATTCTGCTGCTCGGGCAGGCTCTCTCAGGGTTCGAGCTAGCTTGACAGACATGACTAATTTCTATTCTGTAGCTCGAGCTGGCTCTTCAGGAATCAAGCCAGCCCTTCTAACATGCCAACCTGATATGCTTACTAACTTTCTACTTGAGCCGGCTCTATCAAGATTTGGGCTGGCTTAACTTTTGCTTGGGCTGGCTCTAATAGAAACTGAGCAAGCTCAATTAAAATATTAGTTGAAGCTCTTCAATGGTTGGTTTCATTCGCTCCTTGGTCTCTCTCCATCTATTTTCAAGGCTTGAGAGCACCATACCTGAGCTTAAAGAGGAGATGCTGTCAAAATTTTTATAATAATAAAATAAAATATTAATTAATAATAATAATAAGATTATTGCTCATCTGAAAGGGATAGAGCCATACCTATTAAAAATGAATAAAATTATGCATTTTTAAAATCTTACTAATAACACATACTTTAATAATGAATATTTTTCGTGGATAGATGAAAATTATCGATAAGAGTTAGATGAATATTTGCTCTATCATCTTACCCATATATTGACAAGCTGTTAGAAATTTTACAAGATTTGCACGAGAAAGAGTTGATGATCCTAATAGAATCAAATATCCTTTTTGGAGATATCATAATAATTACTTCCAACCTATAGATACAATATTGGAGCACTTGTTGAATTGGAGTATAGATTCAAAGTATACTATTTGGAATTTTAATGAGGAATATAGACCTACTAACATAAGAGACCAACATACAAATCAACAGTCTGAACCAATTGGCATCAATGAGATGTTAGATGATTTATATGAAGGGGTATATTTTGACAACTCTTCTAACAACTCTCCTGATAGTACAGATAATACAAATGATGGACATTTTGAAAAACTCATGAGAGATGCCAAGGAGCCACTGTATCCAAATCATAAGAAGTTCTCGATGCTTGAGTACTTCATAAAACTTCTTCACGGTAAAATCATGTTTGGTTAGAGTCAGAAGTAGTTTGACTTTATATTGAACTTAATCAAGAAGGCATGGATGTTGAAAAACTTCCAAAATCAAATTTAGAGGCAAAAAATAGATGCATGAACTTGGACTAGGTTATACACCGATACATGCATGCAAGAATGATTGTGCATTATTTTATAAAAATCATCAATACTTGGATTGTTGCCAAGAATGTGGTGAGTCAAGGTATGCTGAAGATTCTGAAAGAGGTAAGAAGCAACCTCACAAGATTTTGAGATACTTTTCATTAACACCAAGACTTCAGAAATTTTATCAATCATCGAGTACTGCTGAGGTGATAAAATGGCATCATGAGATGAGAATTTCTGAGGATAACATCATTAGTCATCCAGCAGACTCTATAGTTTGGAGAAAATTTGATAAACAATATTTTCATTTTGCTAGTGACCCACGCAACATTCATCTTGGCCTAGCATCTGATGGTTTCAATCCATTTGGAACCATAAGCAAAGCTTACAGTATGTGAATGATTATGCTAATTCCGTATAATGTTGCACCATGAAAATATATGAAAGTGCCATTTATATTTTTATCATTGCTTATTCCTGAATCTAGATTTCTTGATAATGAAATATATGTTTATCTACAACTCTTAATCGATGAATTGAGAAAACTTTGGGAGATTAGTGTTGTAACATACGATTCAGTCAGTAAAAAATTTTTTTGATTGCATGTGATGATAATATGGATAATTAATAATTTTTTGGCATATGACAATCTATCTGGATGAAGCATAAAAGGATATTTAGCATGTCTAATTTGTAATAATGATAGCTGCTCTGTTACACTGAAGCATGAAAAAAAAATTGCCTATATGGGTCATCACAAATTTTTACTATCTAATCATTCTTGGAGAATTTGTCAGAATCGATACTTCAATGGAAAGTCAGAGATGCATGGGCCATCTTGTGTGATAAACGGAGATAAAATATTGACACAACTAGAGGTCATTGGTAGTGTTAAATTTGGCAAAGTTTTTAGGGATTGCAAGCGAAAGCATAATGAATCAGAGTTGAACTGGACAAAGTGGAGCATATTTTTTGAATTATCTTATTAGCAACATCTCCTACATCGTCATAACTTGGATGTCATGCACATTGAAAATAATATTTATGATAATATTATTGGAACACTTCTTAACATTGAGAAAAAATAAAGAATAATTTGAATTCTCAACTAGACCTAGAAAGAATGGGAATATGGCATGAGTTACACTTGGTGCCCCATGATGGTGGAAAATTCTTAATGCCAACTGCAAGTTATATATTGCATGAAGACGAGAAAATTTTTTTTTGTAAGTGCTTAAAAATTGCAAAGTTTCCTAATGGTTTTGCCTCCAATATTTTAAGCCCTGTGAACTTAAAAGATGGCAGTATCTCGGGTATGAAGAGTCACGACTCTCATGTTATGTTGCAGTATCTTATACCCATTGTGATACATGGCTTCTCCACCGTAGAGGTATAGGATGCACTTATTGAATTAGATATTTTCTTTCGAGAATTATGCTATCAAAAATTTCACCTTTCAAGAAAGAAGTTGCTTACCAAGCCAGTTCAATACTGATGAATGTATCCTATTGAATGATAATAATATTATAAAAAAAATTAATTTTTTTATTTAATTTACAACCATCATAAAAAAATAATTACATATATTTTATATTTAATTTTTATCATTTTGTATGTGTAGATTCTTGTATAAGTTGAAATAATATGTGTGAAATAAGGCACGTCCAGAAGAATCAATTATGGAAGCATATATTTTCATAGAATATTTTACATTCTATTCGATGCACCTCGATGATATGGAAACATGATTCAATCGTGAAGAGCACAATGCAAATATGGAGTGGGCCGACATTGAATCTACTTTATCTATTTTCAAGATTAATGTTCATCCCATTAGTAGAATAAAGTACAAACATATGGACATAGAAGAATGCGAGCTAGCATATTTTTATGTACTAAATAATTATAAAAAAATCTATCATTTTATGGAGTAAGTATGTTTACATAATCAACATTATATATCTTTCATGAGATAAAATAAATAATAAACATGTATTTATTATAAAGAGCATAGAGACATATTATTATAATAAAATAATAGAGATATCAAGGGATGACATCGAAGGAAGTTCGTAGCTTGGTTCAGACATCGTGTAAGCACTATAGCAATTTTATTCAACATTTTATTACATGTAATGTAAATAGAGATAATTTATCGTAACTTATATATATGTTGTTGTAGATAATGTTAATGTATTATAATAAAGAAGATAGTGCAATTAAGGAATTATATGATTTGGCATGCCACCTCGATCCTAGGGTTTCATGTTATAGCTCATGCATTGTTGGTGGCATGAGATTTCATATAAGAAAGCTTGATATACAATGGCGGACTCAAAATAGTAGAATTTTAATGTTGGGAACTGATGGAGATAATAAGATTGAATATTATGGTATCCTAATGGACATTATACAGTTAAGATATGGATCAAAATGATTTGTTTATCTATTTAAATACCAATGGTGGGATATCAACAATAATAGGTCGGGTATTCATAAAGATGCATACTTTATAAGTGTCAATTTTATGAAAATATGGAACCAATCCAATCCTTTTATACTCACTAGTCAGGCAAAGCAGATAATATACCTAAAAGATATGAGATATAAGGGTGAATGGCATATTGTACAAAAGATTGCACCAAAGGATATTTATGATATACATGTTCCTTCCGAGATAGAAATAGATGGAGATTTTTTTAGAAGGAATAGAATACAGATAACTTGCGATAGTGCAGTGCTGATATTGAAAGCACATCTCCTCTGATTAGGGATGACATGCAACCTGATAATATTGATGTTAGTGAATTAAATTTGAATGTGTTGGAGGATTATGATGACAATAATGACAACTTCATAAATGATGACGAGGAAGATTATACACTGATGAATTATGATGATGAAGATGTCTATAATCCTCTTGATGAAGATATAGACATTGAATAATAATATATAATTTTTTAAAAAATCTCATATATCTTATATTTCATATATCATTTAGTATTGATGTAATTTTTATCAATATTATATTATTTTTAAAATATTATTTGATACAGATATGCCACCAGAAGGATGATCTTAGAGGGGAGGCCTATGTGGAGATGTCGATGTATCTTGATCTCAATAGCAGTCTCTTGATCAGGCAGTCACATTATCTACTACTATGGCAGATTGATTTTATATATTATAGATTTTTTATATTTAATTTACTTTAATTTTTTATCATTTATAAATAATTAATTTTAAGCTATGCCACTAGGAGGACGATCTGATAGGGGAGATTGGCATGGAGATGTCGATACCTCTTCATCTCAATAGCACACTACTGAGGCAGGCACATCATCTCCTACCATGGTGATTGATTTTACATATTATAGTTTTTGTATTATATTTGCTCTAAGTTTTTATCATATATAAATAATTAATTTTAAGCATTTATTTTGCTGCAGCTGTTGATACTGTGATTAGATGGACTCATGGAGCTGCCAGAAATGAGAAGCTAGAGGAGTGGAGGAGGGCACATCCCAAGGAGAGGATGAGGGTTATCATTTCACTGGGATATATCATACCACTTGAGTGCTACATTAAGGATCCATACATGTACGAGGTTGGCATTATTATCCGATCGTACGCTCCCCTAATGCTGTTCGACTGGCGAAGAGTTACGAGGCCATAGCAGCAAATCCTTCTCAACCATTTGCAAGTAACTAAATATAAATTATATTATATTTTTTAAATATAGATCTTTTTATTTATTTATATTTATTTGATAATTACTTAACTTTTATTTTTTTAAATTTCATATATTGTATATTATTTTTATAGCATCATTTTGATATCGAGGAGATTGATACCTAGCGCATGTGGAAGGCTATTCTTAGATGTATGGGGAGGTTGCTTAGAGGGTTCAAATATAAACTCCATAGCCACTAGAAAGAGGTCTTCCATGTACGTGGGGTGGCGGTGGCATGTGAGACCTCACACATGAGTGTATCACAGTTTGACTGGGATCTTCTTTGCACTAGATACGAGGATCCTGCATATTGGATATAACTATTATATATAATAAAAATATTAATTATTGAATTGATGTGGTATTGTAATATGTTGACTAATATCTTGATTGCATTTACTAATGAGGTCTTTTGTAAAAAGGTCTCATAGAGCTGGTCGAGGCTCATGGTGATACATTATGATGGATCAAAGTTATTTATGCAGTATCAGTATGAGCTGGTAAGTATACATACATGCATCTTTAATGATTTGTTAGAATATGTCTATGTCTATATACTTACATTCATAAATTTTAGAGAGATATTGAGATAGGACAGTTGCCCGCACAGATTGACATCTACCAGAAGATCCATCACTAGATGATGGGGGAGTGGCTTTCTGAAACTAGGGAGAGACATATGAGTATTAATTAATTAAGTTCTATTTCAATTTTATTATGAAGTATGGACTTTTGATTATATTTATTTTTTTCTTTAATTAGGAGTGGATGATGGAGATACGATCCTAGCCCCTCGCTGAGGGCTCCACCCCATTCATAGATGATGATATCTATGATGAGGTGCTTGGTAAAAGACCTAGCTTTGTTACGGGGTTGGGATATGGGATTGTGGCTCCTAACTCTTCTAGAGCAGCATATGTTTCTTGTGATACTCATCCGCATGAGACAAAGAAGAGATATGCTGAGACTAAAAGGAGACATCAGGAGGAGATAGCAGACCTATGGTGGGCCAATGCTGAGCTTTCATCCCAGCTTGCAGCATTTGGGATGAAGCTCAATGAGTTATGTCACCATATGCCTCCTCCACCGACTTTCAATGTTCCTATTGATACTTATGACCAGGACTCTATCGATAATGATGATGGATGTCCTCGATAATCGATATTATTTTATATTATTTTTAATCAATATATTTTTATTATTTAGTAGATAATTAGTTTGCTAATTTAATTTTTTAATCTAATGCAGGTCTATGATATGTGGCTGAACATATGGAGTTTTATTTTGTTTGGATGTTGATAAGCATCATAAATTTATCAATAAAAGTATTAATTTATTAATTAATTTATATTAATTTTTAAGAATTATTAATCAATTTATATATAATTTTTGAAAAATTTATATTTTAATTAATTAAAAAATTAATTAAAAAATAATAAAAATAAAAAATAAAATTTTATTACCAATGGAAAGAGCTCATTTTTTTTATCACAACAAAATAAATTTTAAGTAAGATGAAGCTAAAACGGGAAAGATATGAATTTTTAAAGATATAAAATAAATAAAAATTAAATAAAAAAAGAAAATAGCTCAGCCGGCTTCGTAAGCCGAGCCACCAAGCCAAGTCAAGCCATCAAAGTCGACTCATCCATTTAAGCCATCAGTCGATCTACGATCCAGGCGTGGACTGTCAGCTCAGCAGAAACCAACGAATCAGAGATTGCCACGTGGCGGACCTAGACCCTTAAAGGGTCCACAGAAGTTTATCGCAGCTCATAGGGTATTTTGGTCTTTTCACCTAGCGACAAGAGCGCTAATTGGCTGCGGTGTGTGGTGCGGCCAGTCCACGCAGTCCATGGGAACAGTAATTGCGCGATCAGACGGTTGCGGTTGATTGCGGTCAAGATCGGACGGCGATGGTTATTTCCAGGTTTGATTCAAATTCTATCAGCGATCTAGCACGATCCAACGGCCAGAAAACTAAGTGATGAAGATCCAACGGTCCAAAATACTTTTGGCAATAATTAGGACTCCCGACGCATAATTTGCGGCTAGATTTCCTCCATCAACGTGCGATCGGACGGTCAGAATTTAATCCGACCCGATCTGGGCTGATATGCATCCGATTTTGATAATTTTTAGACCGTTGAATTTCTATTGAATGGCCAGATTTCACTAAGCTTATCAGAGTCGTATCAGAGCTATTTTGATTCAAATTTTATTCAAATTTCTTTATATTTTGATGATTACAAAGGCTATTAGTCCCACATTGCTTTTAGAAAAAAATATCCAGCCCTCCTAGCTCTATAAAAAAGATCCCAGGCCTTCAAAAATCAACATCTCCGATCAAGATGAAGCTTTGGTATAGGGCTAAGCCAGGCTATGGGTTAAAAGCTGCTTGGAAGCAATGGGTGCCGAGAAGAAGAGCCGGGCTTCTACACCATCTTTCTGCCAATGCCGATCCAAGATCAGAGATCAGGCTATTTTATTCTTTTTAAATTCCATATATTTAAATTTTAAAATTTTAATTAATAATTTTTTTTTTGCACTTTAATTTCTTACTTTTTATTTTTATTATAATTTAATTTCTACACTTTAAATTATTGCTTTGCAAGTAGATGCTAAGATCTAACTAGTAGATCTTAGTACCAAGTTTAAATTCATGCACCTTTTAATTTTTACTTTTTATTTTTCGACTTTATTTTTTTTATCCCAAAATTCTTCTCCTTTTCTTTTCAAAAATCAAAGATTTCAAATCTAAAAATACCACCTTTCCTATGGATTCGACCCGACTCACTACTATTTATATATTTTCAATGATTTTAAGAAGTCGGATTAAACTGATAAACACGATGTCTTAACGACAACATCATGTTCCTATCAAGATTTTGGTGCCATTGTCGAAGAATGTTTTTAATTTTTTATTTTGATTTCTTTGATTTGTTAAAAATAATTTCAGCAAACGCACCAAGTTTTTGGCGCCGTTGCCGGAGAAGGCACGGACGTTAAATTTTTTATCTCTTTGATTTTTTTATAAATAAATTTTTTATTTCCTTATAAATATTGCTTGCTAATTTTTTTTATTATTTTGTAAAAAAAGATTAAAGAATAAAAAAAATCAGGAGTTTTGCTTGATGAGATCAATCCTAACCCTAATTCTCTTTATTTTATTTTTAAATTAATTTTAAAAAATATCTATTTAAACCTAATTAAAAGTCTCATGATAAGATTAGAAATCCTAACTACTTAGAGCATGCATCATATTATTTTTATTTTTATTTTTATTTTTATTTTATTTTTTTTTGGTGATTGCTGGAGGCAAGGTAAGTCTTTCAGAATTTAATTAGTTGCATGCATCTAGTTTAAATTGCATAGAACCCTATAATTGAAAATTTTTTATGCATATTCATATTAAATCAAATTAAGGGCATAATCCAATTAAACAAGATAAGGTGGGGATTTGATCATCCTTTCTTGGCCCACAAACAACCAACCAACATCCTACATTGACCTAAGCCTTTAATTTTAAAATCAATTAGACATTAACCCTAGGAACTCGAGCTCAATAGGACAAGGAATCTTAAGAGTTGAACCGGATTAGGATAATTCAATTTGACTGGTGTCTAGGAAAGTGGTTCAGAGATGACTGAGCCCGAAGGAAGGTAGTTTCTAATTGGTTCCGTTCGCTTACCTGGCTAGACACAATTGGTGACTAAGGCAAGCAACGGAGAGACTCCCACCGACCTTATACTTACCTGGCTAGTTGATTGGCTAATCCTATACTTGGAGGGCTTGAAGGTGACCTTGACAGTTAGGAGCTGTCTAGATCTAGGATAACCTCTAGTCAGGATTGATTGACCAACTTGATTGCTAACCAACATCAAATCTAATTAAACCTAATTCTTCTCTTTCTTCTTAGTTCTAGGACTCCTTAGGACCTTTTCTTTAGAACTCTTCTTTCTTCTCCTTACTCCTATAAAAATAAAATAAAATAAAATAAAAATAAAAAAAAATTAAACTAACTAAAAAAATATTAAAAATGATAATTAAATTAAATTAAACTAAAATTAACAAATAAAAAAATTAAAAAAATTAATTTTTAATATAATAAAATAATAATAATAATAAAATAAAAAAAAAAAAAAAAAAATTTAAATTTTTTTTTGAACCATACATTAGGGTTACACTAATACATGCATGGTAGGAAATCGCTTTTTCTGATTTAGTTGAACTTAATTGAATGGTTGATTCACATTAAACATAATAATGGCTAATATGAACCTAATAGTCCAAAAATTAGATAAAGTTGACCTTCTTGCTCAAAAAATAGATCAACTCCTAACCCTAGGTCAACAATCTCCTGCATAATTCACGTCATCTTCTAATTATCAGGAGACTTATTCAATCTGTGCTAGTCCAACCCATCATGTGAGTGAATGTCCTATGACTACACAGTTTCTACATTTTATCCAAGAACAAGTTCAAACTGCTTAAGGATACTCCAAATTGATTAATGACCCATTTTCAAATTCATATAATTCAGATTAGAGTAACTTTAATTTTTCTTGGACATCCCAACAGACTCAGGCTTAGACCCAAATTTCACTTGAGCAAAATTATCAAAATAGATCCCAATATCAAAATTATACCTATAATAATGGTCAGCCTAGTCAGTTTATCCAGCCATCATATTATAATCAGCCTTCATACCCACCTCCTCAACAGACCAATCTAGCTGATGATAGATTTAACCAACTTCAATAATTGATTCTGACTCAACAGCAATCTATTACTAAGCTAGAAGCTCAAATTGGACAATTAGTTGAGTCTAACATAAGGAGAGAACTAGATCAACTACCGAACCTACCAATTTCAAATAATCCACCTAATGTCCACTAATCACCTGGACCAAGTTATCAATTTAATATCTTACCTAAGAATCCCCAATTTGAGAATACCAAAGTAATTTCTGAACTTAAAAGCTATAAGATTCTTATGGATCCATATCAAGATCAGGTGAGAGAGGCTAGTACTGATGCTAGCCAAAATGAAAAATTAGAGAAACTGGTTAGTACTGAGACTAACCACATAGAAGAACCTGAGCTAGAAACTAGTATGGATGCTGGTTCCAGTTTAAATAAGATAGAAAAAGAGAAAAAGAGAATAGATGATTTATCCGAGACTTATAAACCTAATGTCCTATTTCCTTTAACCCTAGAAGCTGGTTTTTCTTACAAAAATCAAGAGGCATGTAATGAAATATCAATGGAGTTATCTAAGCAAGATCATATTAATTTACCTCCAAAATTAAAACCATCTTTAGTCACCATTCCAGCACCCATTGAATTAAACTTAACTCCTAATACAAAAACTCCATTCATGAGCATTTTAGAAGATAAATAGGAGAAATTCTTAATAAATATGGGTCTGAGAATGGGATCATAAATTATATCCCTAAAATTAATAATGATTATATCAATAATGGGATTATAAGTCAACTTTCTGAGATTGGCAATCCAAAATCATTGGAATTTATCAATCCAATATTTGACACAGGATAGTAAGCTGCATTGTATCTAGCTGAAGACGATAAACTTAGCGCTTGTTGGGAGGCAACCCAATATTTAATTTTTATCTAATTTATTTTTTTAGTGTATTTTTTTTAGAATAATTTGAATAAGTTGGAGGAAGAGCCAAAATTTTTAAAGGCATGTGCTGAACCAAAAATATAGTCAGGTGTATTCTTAAATATTCTTTATTACACCCTTTATTTTTTCTTTTTTCTTCTCCATTGAGGACAATGTCGATTAAGTTGGAAGGAAAAAAAAATAAAAATTTTAAAATTTTAAATCCTCAAAAAAGTTAGTATTTAGTATTTAGACACCTGATTATGCTTAAGAATCGAATTAAACTAAGTATTTTTAAAAGAAAATTGATGCACAGATTAGAGAATCTATGAGATATTAAGGAATCAAGTATTAAGAAAATTCAATAAAGAGTTAAGTCTAGAACATAAAACGTTTTTCCTTGGAGCATTTCTAATTATTTCTATTAAGCATCAAAGAAAAGTCTACTTTTTATAGGCTTGTGTAAGATAACTATACGTTTCTTCATATAAAAAAAATATTTTAATAAAATAGTTTCCAAGTACTTCTCACTGAGTAACCGGGCCTCTTTGCCTAAGCAAGCATTGAGTTTTGCGTCAAAAGGTGGGAAGGGCAAAGAAGCTCGTTGTAAAGCTAGTCTTAACTCGTAGTCTATTTGATTCGAGCTAATAAGCCCAAGGGGTATTCTATACCTAGTGCCCTAAAGCCAACTAGTTTGGGAGTCATTGGCCCAAGACTCGCTACATGGATCAAATAGAAAGCTTAAGGAGTTAAGATACTCAATAGTGGTACAATATTAAAAAAATAAAAATTAAAAAAAAAAATTGATTTCCCACTGAATAATCAGATCCCATTGCCTAAGTAAGCAATGATATTCACGTCAAAAAATGGGCAATATGAAAATAAAAATTAATAAATGAAGGACAGAAGTAGCAATACACTTGCCTATATAAAAGTTTAGACAAATCAGAGATAAAGGTAGGATAATTTAGAAAAAATTCTAAAAATTTTAATATTTTTTACTTAATTTTTCTATTGATAAATATTAATATCCCAATGATATGTCTCATTTAAGCTCTACTGAATATCAATGACCATTTTGAAAATTGCTTAGGTAAAATTCGAAACTCTAAAGTTAAAAGATATTTAAAACTAAATTCTTTCTTTACTCGAGGATGAGCAAAGCTTAAGCTGGAGGGTATGATAAGCATCATAAATTTATCAATAAAATTATTAATTTATTAATTAATTTATATTAATTTTTAAGAATTATTAATTAATTTATATATAATTTTTAAAAAATTCATATTTTTATTAATTAAAAAATTAATTAAAAAATGATAAAAATAAAAAAATAAAATTTTATTATTAATGGAAAGAGCTCATTTTTTTGATCATAATGAAATAAATTTCAAGTAAAATGAAGCTAAAACGGAAAAGATATGAATTTTTAAAGATATAAAATAAATAAAAAAAGAAAACGGCTCAGCTGGCTTCGTAAGCCGAGCCACCAAGCCAAGTCAAGTCATCAAAGCTGACTTAGCTATTTAAGCTATCAGCTGGTCCATGATCCAGGCGTGGACCGTCAGCTCAGCAGAAATCGATGAATCAGAGATTGCCACGTGGCGGACCTAGACCCTTAAAGGATCCACAAAAATTTATCGCGGCTCACAGGATATTTTGATCTTTTCACCTTGCGACAAGAGCACTGATTGGCTGCGGTGTGATGTGCGGCTGGTCCATGCAGTCCATGGGAACAATAATTGCGCGATCGGATGGTTGTGGTTGATTGCGGTCAAGATCGGACGATGGTGGTTATTTTTGGATTTGATTCAAATTCTATCAGCAATTTGGTGCGATCCAATTGCCAAAAAACCAAATGATGAAGATCCAACGGTCCAAAAAACTCCTGGCAATAATCAGGATTCTCGATGCATGATTTGCGGCCAGATTTCCTCCATCAACGCACGATCAGACGGTCAGAATTTAATCCAACCCAATCTGGGCTGATATGCATCTGATTTTGATAATTTTTGAACCGTTGGATTTCTATTGAATGGCCAGATTTCATCAGGCTTACCAAAGTCATATCAGAGCTATTTTGATTCAAATTTTATTCAAATTTCTTTATATTTTGATGATTACAAAGGCTATTTGTCCCACATTGCCTTTAGAAAAAAATATCCAGCCCTCCTAGCTCTATAAAAAGGACCCCAGGCCTTCAGAAATCAACATCTCCGATCAAGGTGAAGCTTTGGTATAGGGCTAAGCCAGGCTATGGGTTAAAGGCTGCTTCGAAGCAACGGGTGCCGAGAAGAAGAGCCGGACTTCTACACCATCTTTCTGCCAATGCCGATCCAAGATCAAAGATCAGGCTATTTTATTATTTTTAAATTCTATGTATTTAAATTTTAAAATTTTAATTAGTAAAAATTTTATTTTTTTTTTGCACTTTAATTTTTTGCTTTTTATTTTTATTGTAATTTAATTTCTGCACTTTAAATTATTGCTTTGCAAGTAGATGCTAAGATCTAACTAGTAGATGTTAGTACCAAGTTTAAATTCCTGCACCTTTTAATTTTCACTTTTTATTTTTTGACTTCATTTTTTTTATCCCAAAACTCTTCTCATTTTTTTTTCAAAAATCAAAGATTTCAAATCTAAAAATACTACCTTCCCTGTAGATTCGACCCGACTCACTGCTATCTATGCATTTTTAATGATTTTAAGAAGTTGGATTAAACTGATAAACACGGTGTCTTAACAACAACATCGCATTCCTATCAGATGTTTATATTTTTTATATGATATCCTTTATAATTATATATATACTTATTTTACATTGGTTGTACGTATGATATTTTGTATATATACATGATTTTATATGGATGTTTTAAAGTGAAATGAATTTGATTTTGGCATGCATAAATGAAGAATATAGATATTATATATTTATTTGTCTATAGGTTTTAAAAAGTTGGCACCAAAGAAATTATTTTTTTGTTAAAAATAATTAGTGATGCAAAAATAAGCATAGGTAATAGTTCTAGCAATGCTAATTAGCATTGGCAAATTCAAAGTAGCACCACCAAAAAGCGTGTCAGTATGCCATCTTTAGCCATGCTTCTGGAATTATTGATGTAAATAAACATCATCAAATATATTTACCTATGCTTATGTTTTTGCATCACAGAAATTAGCGATGTAACTAAAACATTAGTAAATCTCCAAATTGGCAACATAATTGTAGCATCACCAATAATTTACTGACATTAATTAAGCATCATCAAAAAAAATTTTGGTGATAATTTGCGTACATCACTAATTAACTACTTTTTTCGATGCTTAATTAGCATTGGTAAAATTTATCTTTTGCAACATAATATTTATGTTGGTAAAGTTATTTTTGTCGATGCTTTTATAGCATAGGTAAAATTAACTATTTCTGATGTTAACTTTACGTCGTTAAATTTTTTTTTGCCGATGATTATTAAGCATAGCTAAAAATAATCACCAATGCTTCACTAAACATCGATAAAACATCCTTTTATCGACAAAAATTTTTAAACATCGGTAAATTTAATCAACGATGGCACTTTTGCCGATGGATTTTTTCCAATGTATTTTACGTCGATAAAGACATTTTGCGATGCTTTTTTGGTATTTAGCTATGCTTTAGTTGTGTAGCTAATTGTCCTTTTCTTATAGTGCATTCTCATAAAGTTGCAAATAGAATGAAAGTGAAAGCCCCATCTAGCATCTCTCGCTCTTTGCAAAGTCCTAACTTGATTTGCATCTCTACTTGTTTTGAGTTCATCAATGGCAATCATGTTTGTGAGTTCAATTGCATGGACTATTTATAAGTGATCATGGCATATGCAAAAAGCACTAACAATATTAACAATATTAGACAATTGTGTAAAAAATTCATGAACTTAAAGTACTTCTCTTGATACTGCAACCAATGCTAACTGCAACCTATGAGCAAAGCAATGTACATAATATGCATATAGGCAATCTTTAAGAAATAAAGAAAAAGGATAGATACTAACTCTTTCTTCAAAGTCATTGCACTAGTATCAGAAACATGCATAAGGTCAAAGAAGCACTCTTGAACAAAACCATCTTTATCAACAATCTCAAGATAATAGCCATTTGCTCCTTAGATTCATCTCGAGCTTCATCAATAATGATATAAAACTTAGCATTTTCTATCTTTTCTCTTATTGAGTTTCTTAACTTACTTGCAAAAATATGTAGAATTTCCTTTTGAACATCCTTGGATGTATACTTAGCAACTCAGGGAGCATTTTCTAATACAATCTTCTATATTTTATCATTGTAAGATTTTAAAAACATTAACATTTCAATGAAATTTTCATGATTTTTTGAACTTGAGCTTTCATCATGACCTCTAAAAGCACAACCTTGAAATGTCAACCATCTAATACAATTTATGGAAGCTTTGGGTCTAAGATGGTTATTCTCAGTCTCTTCCAATGCTTGCCTTTTGAGAAGCCTAATAATGTGTTGTGCTTGCTTCTTTAAGTCATTACAAGATTTCATAGCAACATGATGTGGTGAATTAGGATTTTTTCCACCATTATTCAGAAGAGGATAATTTTTTCTATTATTTACTTTCTATCAATTTTTGAAACCTTCCTCAATGAATGCATTTGAACTTGGGGGGCTTGAAGGTTGCTTACCAAAGAGATAGCATGGAAAACAGTATATAGCATCATGCTCAAGAAAATACTCTAACCAAGAGGGATACAATTCAAACCATGAAGACTGAAAGCGACGACGATGACCTTCAAAGTCAGAAAATGGATACTCATCAAGTTTAGATTGATATGGCTCAACTTTGATATAAGCACAACAAATTTCATCTCTTTGATTAACTGGACATTTCCAAATTTATGGATGCAATCCAAGATTACTTTATAAGTAGAAAGGATCCATTTGTTCATGATTGAGTCTTGGATATTTTGAGTTACATTGTTTAAGAGTTGAAGTACTAAGATTTGGTGGCTCAAGTGTGGAATGATCTAGATTTGATGAAGGTGTTGTATAAGAATTCAATTGCTTATTACCTTTTTTTTTAAAGAATGTATCAAGGGTTTTCAACTTATCCATACCTAAAAAAACAAACCTAAAAAAAACTCTTTATTATAATAAATTATTCTAATAACTATAATATATATATTATATTAAGTAAGACTTATTAAATCATTAAATTTTTGGAATCGATATAAAAACTTGAGAATAAATGTGATAACTTGAGAGTAAATGATGAATCACATTAAATAATGATATTAAAAGCTGATAATTAAAAATATTATAGCAATAAAATATTAGTAACATCTAATATCAGTTTAAGAAAAATTAGTAAACCCAAAATAGGCAATAGAAACCATCAATAATGAAAAAAATAATATTAATTTTTCTCTTTACAAAAAAATTATTTACATCATTTATAACATGAAATTGATTTTACTAGCTATTCAATGTCATTCCATCCTAATAAAAACTCTAAAACAAAAATTAATTAGTGTTTCATAAGGTAATGGTCTAATGAAAGTAAAAGAATTATATTTATGAAATAAAATACACAAGATAAGAGATATTGTAATTAATAAATTTAAAATAGGAGAACTAGAAAAACTAAATCATTTCAACTAATAAATCCTAAACATTAAATTCTTAATTAGAAAGAAAACAAAACAAATCTTAAAGGATGGAAATATAATAAGAAAATAAGGATAGAAAATAGATGTTTTTACCTTTTTTACTTTGTCAAATACAGATAGTCCGGATGGAGAAGATTGGCCTTACTCCAAAATAGCCCAATAATCCAAGTTATCGGACACTTGCATATTTTTTTATCAACTTGTAAAGCAATAGAAGAAACAATGGAGGAAATGGATAGTAAATGGATAGTCAGGGAGTAAAAGGAGGAAGGAAAAGTGAAAAGAAAAGGTGAAGGGGCAAAAGGTGTGGAACAATTTTTTTACAATCTCTCCACCTACTTTCAAACTTCTTACATAATATGCTATCCAATTAGTGGGACCAAGGCTATTTGACTTTTTTTTTTTTTTTTTTTTGTTAAGTTTTTTAGTCTAATTTGTTAAGTTATGATATGTACTCAATTTCCAATATTTTATGGGCCATCAACATTGAATATGAAACTTTTGAGGGGGCCATTTTAAACATCTAGGGGGGCTGTTGAAACAAGCATACATTGTATTAAAAAAAAATATAAAATTTTTGGGGGACCATGGCTACTGCTACAGTAAAGGGCTATAGTAGCGGTTGTGATAGCAGCGATTCACAACCACTGTCATAGTCCAAAAAACTACTACCATAGCTTATGGTAGCAGTTAGTTAATTGCTGCCACTGTGTAACCGCTGACACTATGGTGAGCGTAACTACTGCCACTGTGACCGTCATCGTAGGTGTATGGCAATGATTTTTACAGTGGTTATAGTAACTACTACCATAGATCTCTATGATAGTGGTTATGGAACCACTGACATAGATGATCTATGATAGTGATTCATCAAACTGCTACTATAGGTTATCTATGGCGGTGGTTATGGAACCATTATCATAGATCTAATGTAGAAATTTTATAATCATAGTTGGTATGTGATCTACGATAATGATTTTACAACCACTATCATAAATTTTAAATAATAAAAAATATATATATTTTTTATTTTTATTTTTTTATCTGATAAATATAGTTTAATATATAACATAAAAAAATATTATAAACATAAGAATATTTTTGAAATTCTTAAATTTTATTATTAAATAAAATTTATTATAATATTTTTTTAAAAATATATATTAAAAGTCTGCTAAATCTATATTTAAGTCATCGTCATTAGGAGGAGATGGAGCACAAGCTGAAGAAGCTAAAGCTGGAGCTAGAGTTGGAGCTGGAGGGGTTGGAGCTGAAATGCTAGCCAACATATCCTTAAGGCCATGAAGTCAGCTCAAAAACACGCTTTGAGTCTCATCATCATAGCGATCATGATTTCTTATAGCTGAGCATCTCGTTTCCTAGCCTGAGCTGTCTGTACCAATACCTCCTCAAGCTATTCCTGACTGATGACATCAAAAATATGTGAAGAGATGCTTGCCTCAAATCAATAGCTTGTTGGCATATGTCTGAGCTTGCATCGGATCCTTTCAGAGTGCTCAGGTCTCAAGACCTGAGATAGATGGTCGTGAGGGCTAAAGATGTCCAGGCCCTCACTTGTGAGCACATCTAATTGCTCTTGTAATTGCAAATTCATACAAAATATTATAAAAAATATTATAATACTAATCATACTAATACTAATTGCTCCGATCATGGCGTTCATCAACATGTCTTTCTTATTCGTACGATTGGATCGAAAGATGGCACTATGAGTTGGCATCACCCCCTTTCTCATTAGCTATAATAATGAATCAATTTATTAGAAACATACAAAAAAAATATCAATTTAATTTGTAAACTAAGATTCAAAATTCATTCTCTCTTTATGCACATGACTAATCATAGACTCATGGTCGAGAGTATGCGTGTACTTCTGAGCTGCCCGATTCTCTCAATTTTGATGGAAGACAATCAAAAAATTAAACCTATAGTCGTTAATGATGAGCTGTTTGTACTCACATATGGTACAATTAGGATCCATTGAAAGAACATGTACTTCGAAGCTCACATCATCAAGTAGTAATCTCCACACCTAATTGAGGAGATGATACCTAATTAGTAAACATGTTCAAATAAGTTACACAAAGTAAGAATATGTAATCATTTACATGATTTTTGAACTATTCAAAAAAAAATTTATTGTACATTTTTTCTTTCTTCCACATATCTAGAGCATCGTATTTTACTTTTATGACCTTCTTATATTTGCTGCATGTACAAAGAATAAATTTAGGTATAATTCTTCTAAGTATTATGAAATAAATAAGACTGACTGATTCATCTTATGTATGGCTTAATAACATCATAGTTGAAGAGCACGTAGTGGTGCACCTTATTCCTTTCATCAATGCTAAAATCAGTGAGGTAGTATGAAGTGAAAAGTCAATCTGACTATGGAATGGACTCAAATACAAGCTTAATTGGCTCATACTGATCATCCTGATTCCTTATTGGTCGGTTATAATGTGTCTCAAGCTTGTTTAAGTATATGGTATAAAAATCTATACAATCTTGATCCAAATAACCTTCTACTATGGATCTCTCCAAGCGATTTATATTTCTTACATAAGATTTCAACATTTGAATATTCCTCTCGGTAGGATTCATCTATCGATAGAATATTGAGTCTTCAAGTGCAACTCCCCCATAAGGTGCACGATGAGATACATCATAACTATGAAAAATGATAGTAAAAATATCTTCTCCAGATCACATAATATAGTCACCACCCTTGTCTTCATTTACTTTATATTTTTCTTAAGCAACCTCTTCACACAAATATCTCTATAGAAGTTGCAAAAATGAATAACAACAATTCTGATATTTTTTAGTAATATGCGGTGAATAGCTATTGGGATCAATTTCTGCATCAATATATGATAATCATGAGTCTTCAAACTCTCAAGTTTGACATTCTTACTATTCACATGCTTTGATATGTTGCTTGAGTACCCATCTAAGATCTTTACATTCTTCAACATACGAATAAATATGGATCATTCAGAGGCATTCATAACATAGCATGCATGAGAAAGCCACCACTATTCTCTCCCTACTGGCTCCGGGTGGAGTAATCTCCTAATATCCTATTCTTTAAAGTCAAATTGAGAATTCAAATCATCCTTGGTCTTATCCTTGATTTTCAAGATTATTGCTAATAGAAGCTCGCACACGTTCTTTTCAATATGCATTACATCTAAGCAGTGGCGCAATAAGTTTATTTTCTAATATAGCAAGTCAAAGTAGATACTTTGTTTCCTCCAATTAAAGTGTGTGTTATCTTTCTTTGATAGACACTTCCTCTTCTTATCACCAATCGAATCATCTTTTTTAAATTCAACACTAAGACCATCCAACTCTCTCAACATCTCACTCTTAGACTATTAGAAATTATATCCCAAAACCAATCATTAATCTATTGACGATTGAGATATTATAATTAATTTATTAATTAATAAAAATATTTTAGTATCTTTTTTCATCATAAATTTACATCTTCTAATGAACTCCATTGTTATGATGAAGTTCTTAGGACTATTTAGTTTTGATAAAGAGAGGATTTATCGATTAGCCCTTAAATTTGTTCATGATCAAATGATAGGCTGTTAATTAGGACGACAACGTCTATTGAGCATAGATTGCTATATGCCATATAGATTGGTTGTTCTCTTAATCAAGAAGTATGGAGATACTGGTATGACATACAGATGAGATTTATGGGTACATCATCATTGAACGTGATCAACTTCAGAGCATTCTACTATCGAGAATGTCTCTGATGGGATATAGATATAAGTATCCCTTAGACCTGAGATCACCTCAGTGACTTGCAAGCAACTCATTGTGCTTTGGTACCGAACTAACTAAATTTTTAATTCAGCAATGGAAGGCTTCTGGGCACAGTCAAGTACTTATAAAGTTGGAGTATGATCAAGATGAAATTGACCACTTTAAGAGTTGGAGAAGAATGTATCACTATATTTCAATACAGTAAAATCTTGGTCAGGATAATCCATCAGATAGATTTGATATTTTAAAATATAATGTGGACAACCTGATCAGAGTTGACAGTTAAACTTTAAGGTGTCCTACGAGTATTATGGTCAAGGGGATGAATTATATGGAAACTATATTCGCATAGGTTCTAAGGATGGTGTTCTACACCTTTCGATCTATCCGATCGTTGGGTATCATTACTAGATGGTCACTTTGATTGGTACAAAAATTTATTTTTGTGCTACCGACTTAGGTTCGAACCTATGAGATCACACACATTACTGTGACTAGGACTCCCTATTCCTTGCACCACCTAATCCTCATGCCCCATCCTTTTCCTTTTGTATTTTTATGTGAATAATCTCCATGCCAAAGGTTTCTCACACCTCCCTTCTCTCTTCCTTTTTCTCATATGGAAGTTTGTTGGAAGATCAAGTCGAAAGGAAAATTAGTTTTGCTTAAGGATTCTATGAGATAGAATCCTTATCAACCAAAACTCTTCCTATAAGCATGCCGACCCATCCTTCCAATTTTCTTTGATTTTCATGGTAAAAGAGGACTTTTTTGTGTGCCCCCCTTTGCTGGTCCATGGCAGAAAAAAAGGTGGGGGCACCCAACTCTTGGGCGCCCCAACAACTTCCCTTATTTGGTCCTTCCTAGTCTAGGTTTTTGACCTAACTTAGACTCTTCTTATCTCTTTATTTAAAAAGAATTTTTGACTAAAATTTTCATGAATTGTATAAATTTGAGAGGCCTCTTTGGTGTAGAAAAATCAAAGAAAAATTCATTTAGGTTGTGGAGATATTGAAAACATAAATTAGGATGTCTAAAAAAAGAACAAAGAAGAAGAAGAGGGTCTTCTTCTAGGATTTTTGTTCCAGATCTCTTCCTTCTTTTTTATGAGCTTTTGAGAGGTGTTTCTGCATCACAAATTTTTTTCTTTTCTTTGGATATTTTAGAGTATCTAAATTTTAAAAAAGAAAGCATCGGATCAACCATCGAAGAGAGATCAGCACAATGCTAGCATACTGTGCTGATTTCCTACATCAAGATCTCTGATCATGCTCGTGGGCTCGTGTGGATGACTCCTAGAGGTCGGATGCATATACGGCTTATGACTTCATCCTGAAGCCTGGATCAGTAAGTTAGAATATCCAACTTGCTCAGATAATAGATCTGATCTATTAACTTCATACCTGCATTTGATGTAGTGTAGATCTAGATTGATTTGATCAATCTTTTCTTTCTTGTTTGATTTTAATTTTTAATTTAATATCATATCTTGATCATATAATAGATCTAAAATTTAGATATTTATATATTTATTTAAATAAATATTTAATTTATTTAAGTCTTTCACTGCATGATCTTAAAAAAGTTTCAAGATCTACCCGTAAAATCCTAAATTTTATCCCTTCAATTGGTATCAGAGCCTAGGTTCTTGTTACATGATTTTTGTATATGTTTAGACTATTTCTTAAATTAGATCTAATTTATAATCTAATTATTAAATATAAAATTTTAAAAAAATTCAGATCTCACGAACTACCATATGGTTATCCTGCTGTAAGGTTTACCCCTTATAGTAAAAAGGTTATCCTAGTTCGTGATGATCTGACTCTAACCATAAATTTATTAGATTTAATCTAATTTTATTTATAATTTAATAAATTTAAATTAATTTTAAATCTAAAAATAAAATATTTTAGATTGCATGGACTACTATAAGGTTGTCCTGCTGTAAGGTTTACCCCTTACAGTGAATAGGTTGTCCTAGTACGTGCTGATCTAAAATATTGATCATAAAATTTTAGATTAGATCTAAAAAATTTTATGATCTAATTAAAAATATTTTAATCTAATTTCAATCATCATAAATATATTAGATTTGATCTAGAAAGATTTATGATTGATTATTATTGAAACTATTTCAATTATATGAACCTGTTTAGATTAGATCTAAAGTAGTTTTATATTTATTTTACTTGCATATTGATTATGAAATAAACATAAAACTTGGTTGATAGAATCATGTTGTAAAAATATTTTACAAATATGAAAATCATTTTCGAAAAGCCGAACCCTAACTCTCAGCCCAAAACTTAATTGAGAATTAAGAAGTTGATTGATTAAGATCTAGGATTATGAATTAAAAATTCTAAGACACAAATCATAATACATTAGGTTAAATGGGTTAGTGAGGATTAGGTCCATTAATTGGGTTAGACCTAGGGTTAGATTAAAAAATAAACTTAATTAGAGAATTGACTAAATCTAATCAATTGTTATCTTAGATTAGGTCAAGGATTCTCTAGATCAATTACAATAGTTATAGTTGGTCAAGTCCATGTCTTTAACAAGACCCAAGATGGACTTGATTCTTGACTATGCGGTCTAGCACGAACTGTTAGGTTGATCTAATTGAAACTAATTAAATCAGTTGGTGTCTAAGGTAAATTAGATTTGTGGTTTTTAATTGGCAGTCCACTTATTTGACCATTTTTGATGGTGTCTAAGGCAAGCTTTGTCAGACCCTTCCATCGATCGAACTTATCTGGCATTTTGGTAAGATTATGTTTTGATTGAATCACTTGACTATTCAAGCTGACCCATGTCAGCTAGATAAATCAGTATGACTAATTTAGGTGCTCCTACACCAGCCTATTAGTGGTCTCCCTTAAGCTGACTTGGTGAAGCTCGTGGGATGATCATGACAAGCTAGTTAATCTGACCTACTCACTTCTATAAATAAATTTTCTAAAATTATTAGATCCCTAAAATAAAATAGTTATAGATAACTGGATCATAGCCTCCTATTAAAGTGGATGATAATGGATCCATCAGTTAGATAATCACTGGAGGCCCAAAGGCCTGGTGCTTATCGGTTGATAGAATTATCATTCATTATATGATCTCTTTGATACATCTTTCTAAATGGTGGTCAGGTGGGCCAACCAAAGTTGGGCCTGATCATTCATTGATTAGATGGGCTAAGTATGGTCATATTAATAGTTGGACCTAACTGAACCCTTTTTTGAGAAGGCCAAAGCCAACTGATCAGGGGCTAGGGCAAAATTTAATTACTAAAAATTATTTGGAGAAATAATTGGTTATGAACCTATCCTTTGATGTACATGGGTTGGCCAACCAAAGTTGGGCTCTTGTACAGTTTATGTGGATTCTAGTATCCACTAAGAAATTAGGATAATCCCTTGAATTAAAGGTAGAGGCTATCAATTTGAATAAAATAGTGAAAAAAATCTTTTGATTAAAGTTCAAATCTTTAGGTTTAATGAATCAATTACTAATTAGATTTTGATTTTTCTTTATGCAAACATGGCTACTTTTCTATCGCTTTGATTATTATTGGACAATGATAAGTTGGTGGGATCCAACTTCGATAGCTGGTACTAAAAGTTGAAGATTATCCCGAAGCATGAACGGATCTTATATATGCTGACGAATCCTACACCTAAGGAGCCAGCTATCAATGCATATGAAACAGCCAAAGACACTTATCAAAAGTGGCTCAGTGACCAAACCATGGTGCGTTGCATTATGCTGGCTGCGATGAGTAATGAGTTCAATCGCAGATTTGAGATGGCTCAGCCAAATAAAATGCTCCAAGTGTTGATGGATTCTTTTGGCACCTTCAATGCTAGAATGCGGGATGGAGCCTCTATAATTGATCATGTACTTTACATGATCGAGTTGATAGAGTGCTTGAGCAAACTTGACTTTTCTTGCATGAATAACTTGGAAAAGATACAATATTGAACTCGCTACGAAAGTCCTATCTTCCTTTCCTTACTTATTACAGAATGACAAAGTCTAAAGTAAACTACTACGGCTTACTGGGGTTACTTCAGAACTTTAAGAAGGATCACCAGCTCTATAAAGAGTTGGTGAACTTAGTGGGAGATTCGTCTTTTGGTTCTCGATCCTTTAGGAAAGGAAAGAAGAACAAGAAGAAGAAAACAATCAAGGTGCAAGTTTAGACTAAGACATCAGTGCAAGGTCAGATCAGGAAGATCAAGTGCGATAAGAGTCAAACTGAATGCTTCTTTTGTAAGAAGTGAGGGCACTGAAAGAGGAACTATCCTCAGTACATTGCCTTCCTAGATCCGAACAGGCAGAGAAAGAAGCAAGCTATTGCTAGGCAAGGTATTTATAGGATAACTCTTTGTAATTTCTATATTTATGATATTACTGACTAGGTATTGGATACCGATAGCCCTTACCATATTTATAATTCATTGCGGGGGTTGTAGGTCAGTATAAGATTCGAGCAAGATGAAAGATTTCTGAACGTTGGAGATGGAAGACTAGTTTCAGTTCTAGCTTTAGAAAATTTTGAAACTTATATTTGAATCTCATACCATTGTTCTCAGTGATTATCATTTATGTCCTAGTTTCTTTTTAAATATCATTTCTGTAGGCCTTTTAGCCATGAATAATTATGAAATTTTAATAAAAAAATGAGTTTATAATGTCATTATGAATGGTGGTACTGCTTTCTATGGATAATTGAATAATGATGTATATATGTTATCACAATCTATTAATGTAGTCTATTCTACTAGCAAGCATCCTAGATTAGATAGTGTATCAGATATCTACTTATGCCATTGTAGGCTAGGTCATATAAATAAGAATAGGATAAATAGGTTGACTCAAAAGGGAATCCTCGAAGTCAATGATTGTGAATCACTTTCAATCTATGAGTCCTATCTTCTTAGTAAAATGACTAAGTCATCTTTTATTGAAAAAGATGAGAGAACTAATGAGTTCTTAGGTCTAGTACATACTGATATATGTGGACCAATGAGTACAAGTGCCAGAGGTGGATATGTCTACTTCATCACTTTCACAGATGATCTATCCAGATATGGATATGTCTATCTGATGAAATATAAGTCAAATTCTTTTAAAATGTTCAAACGATTTCGAAGTGAAGTAGAAAAACAAACTGGAAAGAGTATTAAAACTCTTCAATCTGACCGAGGAGGAGAATACCTTTCTGATGAGTTTCTCACATATCTAGGAGAGAATGGAATTCTCTCCTAATGAACTCCTTCTGGAACACCACAGCATAATGGTATGTCTGAAAGGAGAAATCAAACTCTGTTAGACATGGTCTGATCCATGATAGAATTTGTCAGCTTGCCAATAGCCTTCTGGGGATATGCACTTGAAATGACTTATTATCTATTAAATAGGATTCCAAGTAAGTCTGTAGTTAAAACCCCATATGAGATATGGACAGGACGTAAGCCAACACTTTCACACCTTAGGATTTGGGGGTGCCCAACTTATGTCAAATTGTTAGTTACAGACAAACTTGAACCTAGGTTTGACAAGTGTACATTCATAGGATACTCAAAAGAGATCAAAGGGTATTATTTCTACCATGCTGATGAACAAAAGGTGTTCGTCAGCCTTAAGACAACCTTTTTGAAAAAGGAGTTCCTTGGTGAAGGAGCT
This sequence comes from Cocos nucifera, assembly GCA_006176705.1. NCBI lineage: Eukaryota > Viridiplantae > Streptophyta > Magnoliopsida > Arecales > Arecaceae > Cocos > Cocos nucifera. Next base: position 447,717 of record QRFJ01000275.1, on the reverse strand, counting down.
GTTGCCTCTAAGGTTGAATTTGATGAAGTTCAATAGATAGAAAGTCTGACATAGAATATTGAACCTAAGTTGGATTTGATCAAATCAGATTCGAAGCCTAGTGAACCCTCACCATTAAGGCGATCCGGTAGAGTACCATGTCATTCGAATAAATACTATGGATTCTTAGTCCAGGATGGTGATCCCATCGAACTCGATGAGAACGATGAGGATTCGATCACTTATATGGATATGATGTAGAGATCTAACTCTGAAAAATGGCTAGAAACCATGAGATTCAAAATGGATTCCATGAAGATCAATGATGTATGGACATTAGTTGACCCACCTGAAGGGGTTATACCCATTGGGTGTAAATGGATATTCAAAAGAAAAAGAGACACAGATGGAAAGATGGAGATCTATAAAGTTCATTTGGTTGCCAAAGAATATCATCAACATTATGGTATTGACTATGATGAGACATTCTTTCCAGTGGCAATACTCAAATTCATTCGGATAATGCTTACAATAGCTGCCCATCTGGACGATGAGATCTGATAGATGGATGTGAAAATGGCTTTCTAAAATGGAGATATGTACGAGACCAGACATAGCATACTCACTAGGAGTAGTGAGTAGATACTAATCTGATCCTGAAGAAAATCACTGGAAGATGGTTAAAACCATTTTTAAGTATTTGAGAAATACTAAGGACCAATGGTTGATTTATGGTGAGTCAGATTTGAAGCTTATGGGGTTTATAGTCTCTAACTTTCAATCTGACCATGATGAAGTAAAAGTGTATCGGAGTATATCTTTACTCTAAATGATGGAGTTATCTACTAAAAAAATTTCAAGCAGCATACAGTGGCTGACTCTGTTTGTGAAGTAGAGTACATGACAGCATCAGATGCAGTAAAAAAAACTATGGCTGAGAAAGTCCATCATCGAGCTTGGAGTAGCACCCTCCATTGATGGTCTAGTCCTGCTCTACTACGACAGCACTGGTGCCATAGCTCAAGCAAAAGAATCGAAGGCACACCAGTGGACAAAGCACATTCTGCACCGCTTTCATTTAGTCCATAAGATCGTGGATCGTGGTGATGTCGATCTTCAGAAGATCGACGAAAAGAAGAACCTAGCCGACCCCTCCACTAAAGCCTTGGCAATCAAGAAGTTCGACAACCATAAGTCGAAGATGGATATTAGATACTATGCCGAGTGGCTTTAGGATAAGTGAGAGTTGTTGAGAATTATGTTCCAAAGCCAATCGTCAACCTGTTGATGATTGAGATATTATAATTGATTTATTAATTAATAAAAAATATTTTAACATCTTTTTTCATCATAAATTTATATCTTCTAATGAAGTTCATTGTTGTGATGAAGTTTTTAGGACTATTTAGTTTCGATAAAGAGAGGATTTATCGATTAGTCCTTAAATTTGTTCACGACCAAATGATAGACTGTTAATTAGGACGACAGCATCTATCGAGCATAGGTCACTATATGTCATATAGGTTAGTTGTCCTCTTAACCAAGGAGTGTGAAGATACTGGTATGGCATATAAGTGAGATTTATGGATACATCATCATTAAACATGACCAACTCTAGAGCATTCTATTGTTGAGAATATCTCTGATGGGATATAGGTATAAGTATCCCTTAGATCTGAGATCACCTCAGTGACTTGCAAGCAACTCACTATGCTTTGGTACCGGACTAACTGAATTTCTAATTCAGCAATGGAAGATTTTTGGGCATAATCAAGTACTTGCAAACTCGAAGTATGATCAAGATGGAATTGATCACTCCAAGAGTTGGAAAAGAATGTATCACTATATTTCATTACAGTAAAACCTTGGCTAGCATAATCCATCAGATGAATTTGATATTTTAAAATATAATATAGATAATCTAATCAGAGTTGACAGTTGAACTCTGAGGTGTCCTACGAGCATTATGATCAAGGGGATGAATTATATGGAAACTATATTTGCATGGGTTCTAAGGATGGTGTTCTACACCTTTCGACCTATCCGATCGTTGGATATCATTGCTAGATGATCACTTTAATTGATACAAAAATTTATTTCTATGCTACCGACTTAGGTTCGGACCTATGAGGTCACATACATTAGAGTTCACATTCCGATCGAATGGTTGATCAGCGATTTAGAATCATTTTAAGATTAAACAATCAATACGATTGGTGTTTAACCGAATATAAGTATTGCTGGAGGATCGATTAGTAATTTGATTGCTAATTAGCTTAATTTGATTAAGCTAAAAGGCTGAGATTAAGTCTAATTAAATATAATTTAATTAAATTTGGTTTGAGCTTGATTGAATCAAGTTCAATTAGCTTATTGGATAAGTCAAGTGCAAGGAAGAACTAGTCCTAGTCTAACTAGGACTCGGGTCAATCCAATTTTTTAATTTGATTAGAAAATTAAATTAGAATTGAATCTAATTTAATTTAATTAAGTATTTAAATGGGTTAGGTCCTTATTTAGTTGGGTTGGTTTACTCTTATTTTTATTTGTTTAAAAGATCTTGTTTGACCAAGTCAAAATAGGAGTCCTAGTGTGACTAGGACTCCCTATTCCTTGTGCCACCTAATCCTCATGCCCCATCCTTTTCTTTTTGTATTTTTACATGAATAATCTCCATGCCAAAGGTTTCTCACACCTCCCTTCTCTCTTCCTTTTTCTCATATGGAAGTTTGTTGGAAGACCAAGTCAAAAGGAAAATTAGTTTTGCTTAAGGATTCTATGAGATAGAATCCTTATCAACCAAAACTCTTTCCATGAGTGTGCCGACCCATCCTTCCTTATTTTCTTTGATTTTCATGGTAAAAGAGAACTTTTTTGTGCACCCCCCCCCTTTACTGGTCCATGGCAGAAAAAAAGATGGGGGCACCCAAGAGTTGGGCGCCCCAACAACTTTCCTTATTTGGTCCTTCCTAGTCTAGGTTTTTTACCTAACTTGGACTCTTTATATCTTTTTATTTAAAGAGAATTTTTGGCTAAAATTTTCATAGATTGTAGACATTTGAGAGGTGGTGTAGAAAAATCAGAGAAAAATCCATCTGGGTTGTGGAGATATTGAAAACATAAATCAGGGTGTCTAGAAAAAGAACAAAGAAGAAGAAGAGGATCTTCTTCTTGGGTTTTTGTTCCAAATCTTTTTCTCCCTTTTTGTAAGCTTTTGAGAGGTATCTCAGCATCACAAATCTTTCTATTTTCTTTTGATATTTTAAAATATCCAAATTTCAAAGAAAAAAGCATTAGATCAACCGTCGAAGAGAGATCAGTACAGTGCTAGCATACTGTGCTGATTTCATGCATCAGGATCTCTGATCATATTCATGGGCTTGTGTGGATGACTCCTAGAGGTCGGACGTATGTACGGTTTATGACTTCATCCTCAAGCCTGGATCAGTAAGTTAGAATGTCTAACTTACTCAAGTAATAGATTTGATCTATTAACTTCATACCTATATTTGATGTAGTATAGAACTAGGTTGATTTGATCAATCTTTTCTTTCTTGTTTGATTTTAATTTCTAATTTAATATCATGCCTTGATCATGTAATAGACCTGAGATTTAGGTGTTTATATGTTTATTTCAATAAATATTTAATTTATTTAAATCTTTCGCTGCATGATCTTAAAAAATTTTCAAGATCTATTCGTGAAATTCTAGATCTGGTTCCTTCACAGACATCTGGATAGGTACCTCATCTTCTTCAACAGTGCCATCGAAGGAGCGTGCATCCCTTCTATATGGATGATTTCAATAGAGAAAATGTCGATGCCCTATAAAGCTAAAGCTTCTTTGATATGTCAATCTTTTAGACCAGATATTTTTTTCATAAATCAGACATGCTAGCTCATCTTTCATGCTCCAACCTGACATTAGGGCATGTGCTAGAAGGTCATTTATTGTCCATAGAAGTGCTGCATGCATAAAAAATGACTCATTTATCAAAGCATCAAAAGTTGGAATACCTTGAATGCTCCACAACTATTTCAACTAGGCAATAAGAGGTTGCAAATAGACATCAATCTCATTACCTTCCTCCATCGGTCCAGGGATGAGCACTATCATGAAAGCAAGGAATTCTTTCATACACATCCATGATGGAAGGTTGTAAACATGAATAAATACTGGTCATACATTGTGAATGGTATTCATATGCTTGAATAGATTAAAACCGTCGCATGACAAGCCCAACCTCACATTACGTATCTCTTGTGCGAAGTCGGGATCTATTTCATTAAACTTCTGCCATGCTTCTCTATTAGCTGAATATCTCAATACATCATCTTTTGTTTGGTCCTCTTCATGCCATCTCATGTGTTAGGATTAGTGGTGCTCCCAAGCCTTGGATGGCCACTGAAGGAGTCAGGGTATTGGCTCTAGGGGCCTAGGACAGGTGTGGTCCTAAGGCTAGGATTGGTTTGATTTTCGGGTGGAGGTTCAGCCATCCACAGTCATGAGGCCCGGGTTTGTGGGTCTTATGAGGGCTACTCAGAGTTTGGACTAGGTTTGGATCCATGGGATTGAGTGCATGATCAGACCATGGGTGTGCATGAGTTTTGATGAGTGCATTCGGATTGGGTTAGCCCAAAAAGTTTTTTTATGGGTTAGGATTTTAGTCCATATATAAGTATATATATACATGTGTATTGTAAATCCTAGAAATTAAGAGAGAAAGAAATAGAAGATCAATATAGCCATTTTCTCGCACATCTCTCCCTCTCTCTAGTTTCTTCACATGCCAAGGTGCCCTAGAGGGCACGCCTCCAAGCTTGGAGGAAGGAGGCACACCCCACTCTTCCTTTAGCCTCAATAATATCAAGGGATCCTATGCAACAATTGGTATCAAAGCCATCTTGATGAAGAGGCATGAAGGTGAGATCCAGCATGGGATTCTGGCTTCAGCAGTGGAAGAATAAAAAAAAAAATTTTGGGAGACCGGTAGGGCCCTCCTTTCTTTCTCCCGATTGGTGGTGGCCGGTGATTGGCCGCTGATCTTAGGCTTGGAGGCCCATTCCTATAAACTGGCCACTAATCCCAGCATCTAGCGATCGGTTCCAACGATCAAGTGGCCAAGCACGACGCCAATGGTGCTTCACACGGGCAGTCTAGTGGCAAATGCGTGCAAGATGGTGGAGATCTAGAGGAGGCCTGCGGCACGGTCGTCTTCTTCTCCAGGGAGGAACATCGTAGGTAGCGGCATCATCTCAGGCAGTGGCGCATGGGATGTGGTGCACGCGTGCAAGCAAAGGTGACCAAGCCAGCGGCAGGGATGATGGGGAGCCCATGGAGTGGGTTCTTTACTTTGGGAAGCATAGATCCGATGTCGGAGCAAGCCCCAGGGAAGATTCTAGCACTGTGGAGCATGATCTGGCATGGTGGTGTCGGATCCAACAGCGGTGACGTGCCGTAGTGGCATTGGATCCATTGGTGGTGATGCATGCATAGTGGAAGCTTGGGGAGCCAGCCAGGGAGCATGGATCCGATGATGGCAGGCCACGAACAATGATAGTGATGTATCGCAATGGTGATTCGGTGGTGGCAGCACTCAGATCCGATGGTCGCATGGGCAAGAGATGGTCGGCAACGATCCATGGAGGCAGGCGGTCGATGGTCGATTCTGATTTTGGATGGAATGAAGACGGGATGAGGGAGGAGCCGAAGGAGATTCTGGAAGGTTCCAGGAGAGAAAAAGGGAAAAACAAAAAGTGCTTTGGAGATTTTTTATTTTTTGATTTTCTCTTTGTTGTTTGTGGTTGTTCTTCTGGATGCAGGTTCACATGGTGTTAAAAGTAAAAATATGCGAGGCTGGACTGCTGGTGATTTTATTTAGCATGTCAGAGGAGAGATCACTCAAGGGCTTGGGGTTGAGGTGGAGCTGAAGAAGCAACTATTCAGTCTGATGGAAGGCTTGTATTACTCCAAGAATTGATTTTGATGATTACAAAATATTTGAGAAGTTTACTAATGATTTTAGCTTGAAAAAAAATTTATTATATTTCAGAGGTAAAATTATAAATTTTATAAAATTAGAGAAAAAATATTTCGAAAGCCTCAACAACAAGCCTAGAAAATTTTTGATCTATTGGAGGCAGTTTTATAAATTTTGGATGCATAATTTAGAAGAAAATCAGGAAGAAAGATAACGAGGGACAAAATTATAAATTTTATAAAATTAAAAAAAAATTATTTTGGAAGCCTAAAAAATAAGTCTAAAAGATTTTTGATCTATTGGAGGCAGATTCATGATTTTTAGATATATATTTTGAGAGAAAATCAAGTTTTAAGAAAAGGATCTACCCCTAGATCTTTTCTTGCTGAAATGGGCTGATTGGCATGCTATCCCTATGCCAGGAGTCGACCCCAGGGTCGACCTCTACTATTTCTACAAGTCAAAAAATAGAAACTAGGCATTTCTTGACTTTTTCCATGGAGGTCGACCCCTACGACAAAAAATCTCTGCAATGACTATTTTTTTCCATTTTGGCCATTTTTAATGTGCATTTAAAGCCCTCCAACGGCTCTAATTCTATCCAAATTTTTCTCTAATACTTATTAAAGATATATATGCTAAAAAATGAGAGAAAAAAAGAAGAGATTCAAGCATTCATTTCAGTCCTAAGCAAAAAGCCTTCTTTAAGCAAAGAAGCTTTCATTTCAAATTCACCAACCCCTCAAAAGCTTATTCAAATCTTCAACAACTTTGAGAAAAATTAGAAAAGCTTCTTCCTTAATTATGTAAAGAGTTTTTAATATTTTATTTGCTCATTAAAGGGGCTAACTTTGTATTTCATTGTTGTTAATACTCATAATCTATTTTATTATTTTGATTTAAGTTTTGGGAGTTTCAAAACTTGGGAAGGTTAATCCGAATCTTGAATTGGATTATATTTGATTAGCTTATATCTAAAAAATAAGTGTTCTAACTTAAAATAGCTAGGGTCAGAGGTACCGACGTTGTATTCTTGTTGAATACATTTAGTGGAGTTAAATTCCTAAGTAGGAGCATGGGGAGTGGATGTAAGTGCAAGATTAGCACCAAACCACTATAAATCTTGCATGTTTATGATGTGCTTACTCTCTCTCCATCTTTATTTTGTTAAATACTTGCTCTCTTACTATTTATCTTTTCATTCTACTTAAATCATCTACCACACACAACTTGCATATCATCACATTGTCTTTGTTATTTTAATTTAGCTTTAAAATTTTAAAAATCTAATTCACCTTTCTCTTGGGTTGTATGGCTAGGCAATAAGTATTATCAGAGCCTGGTGCTCTAGCCTTAGTTTGATTTAATTATCGAAGAGCTAAAGATCTATGGCAATCTAAGTCGGTATCTCTCTAGCCTAGGGGCAATCAACAAACCGACCTTCACTTTTTAATGGATCAAACTACATCTATTGGAAAGCTCATATGAGAATTTTCATTCAAGCACTTGACTATGATATATAGAGTATTATAGTTAATGAACTACGTACATCCACTAAGATAATTGATGGTGTGGAATCAATCAAATTCGAAAGAGAATAGGATGAGGTTGATAAGAAAATGGCTTAGCTCCATGCTAAAGCCATGAATGCTTTATATTATGCTTTAGATGCTAATGAATTTAATTATATTTCAACATGCATATCTACTAAGAAAATATGAAATAGGTTAGAAGTAACACATAAAGGTACCAACCAAGTCAAAGAGTCAGAGATTAACATGCTTGTACATAAATATGAACTCTTTAAAATGGAGCATGATGAGTCAATAATTGAAATGTTTACTCACTTTATGGATATTATAAATGGTTTAAAAAGTTTTGGCAAGTCTTATTCTAACTGTGATCTTGTAAGGAAGATACTTACATCTTTGCCAAGAATATGGAAAGCTAAGATCACCGCGATTTAGGAAGCCAAAGATTTGAACATATTACCTTTGGAGGAGCTTCTAGGATTGCTTATGACACATGAGCTAAGCATGAAGCAATATCAAGAAGAAGATGTCAAGAAGAAGATAATCACCCTCAAATCTACTACTCAACTAGATGAGAAATTCGATGAAATAGAAAATAAAAAGTAAGATGAAGAATTGGCCCTCATCACTAGAAAATTTAAAAGATTTTTGAAGAAAAAAAAATAAGGAATGAGGAAGAGGCCACCTACATAAAGAGAGTATAGCAAGAAGAAAGATAAGGAGCAGCCCCTTATTTGTTACGAACGTAAGAAGCGGGGATACTTTAGGTCCAAATGTCCACAACTTAAGAAGGGACTCAAGAAGTATAAGAAAAAGACTATGGGGGCTACATGGAGTGATAGCGATGATTCGAGCTCCGAAGAAGAAAAGTCACATGAACAAGCCAACTTGTATCTTATGGCACATGAAAATAAGGTAAATGCTAAAATTTCTAATGATTTTACTTTTAAAGAACTCCAAAAAGCATTTTATGATTTAGTTGATGATTTAAAGAAGTTAGGGGTAAAGAATAAGGAATTAAAATCAAAGAATCAATCTTTACTAAAAGAAAATGAGATAATTTCAAATGAGAAATTGGTTTTAACTCAAGAAAATCTGAATCTAAGAAATAAAATTGCTAAATTAAAATCTATGGTAGAAAAGTTTACTCTTAGCTCAAATAAACTTCAAATGATACTTGAAAATCAAAAGATCGTTTATGATAAAGCTGGCCTAAGCTATAATCCTCTTAAGAAATAAAAATTTTTGAAAAACATCTTTATGAACTCATCAAGCAACAAGTTTTCAAATATTACTTGCTTTAAATGTAGAAAAGTAGGACATAAATCCTATACATGTTTTTCTAGTAAATTTAAAAATTCAAATGTGAAAAAGATTTGGATTTCAAAAGAAACCATGAGCTTTAACTTTCATGGACCCAAGATGACTTGGGTACCAAAAACTAGTAAATGATTTTGCAGGTATACCAAGAATTTAATGGAATAAAATGAGAAAATACTTATAGTTGGATGCCTTGAGAATAGACTTGGATGGATGATGATATTGATAAAATCTAAACTTTTCTCACATCATACCATCAATATTTGTTTGATTAATTCTATTAATTTTAATGATCTATCATTATGATTTCATATTATGTTTACTTGCTTGAAATTCTTTTCATATGTTAATAAGATTAGTATGATTGATTGATTTTGATGATTTGAATACTCTAATTTTAAAAGATCAATATGCTCTCCTCTAAGTATCATGTTATGATATGAATTGACATTATCTTAAAATTTAATATGACATAATAGCTTTTTCATATTAATTTTATAATTAATAAACTTAAATTAAAAGATGCTTAATTGAATGTAATGTGAATGTTTTTGAATTATTGAACATAAATATAAAACTAATTTTTGGCATTCCCTCATAAGATACTTAAATATTAAAATTTTTCAAAATTTTGCATGATCTAAGTACTTGAAGATAAAACATCTATTCATAAAACTCAAGTGCTTGATGTGTTGAATTACATTACATATTAGCTTATCCCTAAGGGTATGAAATTTTATAGTTCAACCAAAACTCATAGAGTCTATATCTAGATTTTCTTTTACATGAGTTTCTTGACTTAATAATCTTGCCCCCATGATTGATTAATTCTTGATCCCCTAATTTGACTTGAATATTTTTCATGATCATCGATTTGATTGCCTGTTGATTTTTATTCAACTTGCGTAAATTCTTTTGAATAAAAAATTATTTGAATTATTTCTACTTCGAGGAGCCGACTCCCGGTTCTATTAGAGTCGATCTTTCTTCAGGAGCTGACTCTTGATTTAGCAGAAGTTGACCCCTTTTTTTGGGATTAGTTCTTCTATTTAAAAATATCCCAAGGCTCTATCATTCCATTATCAATTTTTCCAAGCCGTAATTTCTTTCAAACCCCTCTCCTACTAAAATCGGACCTTTCCTCTCAATTTCTATTCTAATTTTATAGTCCTTATTTTCCAATGGCACCTCGGAAGCATTTTGCCCAAAGTAAGAGAAAGTCTAGTTTTTAAAGTGAAAGGTGTGCAGATTAAAATAAATGTTGATAGCATTGGATGCATGCTACATATTTAAGATTTGTATTTGATCAAGATGATGATTATGGATATCAGCTCTCATGCTATAGTAGATGATGATGAGACTCCTACAATAGAGTTTATTATAGTATATATCAGAACAAGGAGCCAGTAGAGCAGCATGAACAAATAGAGACAGCTTCACTTTCACTGACCAGCCATCTAGATACTAGCTCATGATTACCTGATAGACTAGATGAGGATGCATTTGTTGAGAGACTCTCCATCAAGATCATAGCATCAATCTATGCAGAGCTTTAGAGGTACATATCAGAGGCACACCAGGCAAGATGAGATTAGATAGAGGCATTATCATTGGTCAGAGATGAGTTAAGAAGATTGATTCAGACACTCATTGCAGCGAGGGAGGATGTTCACTACCGGACCCAGTCATTTGAAGATATTAGACTACACTCTCCTTCTACCTAACCTAGACCTACATCTTAGGATTATCCTAAAATATACTTGCTTAAGATGATAGGATTTTTTTCCATAGCTTTAGTGACCCTTTCAATCTATTTTTGATATCTATATAAGATATAGCTCTCATACATCTTATATGCTTTCATGATTTTATCTTTGAAATCACCATTGGCTAATCAATGAAAATTTTTTTAATAAAAATTCAATGTATTTGATATTATTTGTTTGACTCAATATTTGCTTTGCTTGCAAAACAAAGAGAAAGAAATGATTGCTTGTTTAAATTAATTAAATATGCCTTATTTAAAAGAAATAGAGAAAGAATTAAGAAAAGTTAATTTTCTGACACAGGAGGAGAGTTAAGAAATTCAAGTTTTCTAGCATTGATTATGAAAAATAGAAAAAAAATAATTTTAAACTGAATAAGAGAAAATATTATTAAAATATTAAAAGTAAAATTATTTTGATCTATTTATGTACTCTTATTATTCTAGTTATCTGATTTGCTTTAGAAAAATTATTTCTATTTTACTTTTTATTCAATCATACTTTGCATGGTTTGATCCTATCATGATTTTTAATAATTAATTGGTATCAAGCTGAATCTTGAAAAATATTTTACTCCAAATGAAAATTCTAGATAAATAATTTTTGAATCTCATGAAAATCATTAATAGGCATTTATTTATTGCTTGACTTGTTGGTTCACTCATACTTGAGCTTTCATGCGATTTTGTTTATTCATATTTTACATTGGTATCAAAGAATTCATCCTTAAGTGAAGTTTCATAATTTGTATCAAATAGATTTTTTCTGCCTTGCACTCCATTGCCTTCTTTTGGCTAAAAGAAAAGAATATTTTATCTCGAATCTAGTTTTGCATAGCTTATATGATATCTTTTAAGATAAATTTAAAAAATTTAATATCTTTTTTGAACTAAATTGAGTGATATTTCATAAGAAAAAGAAGATCTGAATTTAAATAGTAAATCTCTCTATAATTTGTTTGCATAGTCTATTGGTATCAATTCAAAATGACTTATCAAAATAATTTGATCTGAACTTAATGGATTCATCTTTTTTGATAAAAAAATTAAAATAATTAGTATCAAATTTTATCGCCTTATACTTCATCTTTTGATAAAAAAAGGGAAGAAAGAAAAGAATGCTTTGTCTCAAATCTAAGTTTGTATAGCCATATTTTAATATGATATTATTTGAGAGAAATTACAAATATTTACTTTCTTTTCTAAACTCAATGTATAATATTTTTTGAGAAAAAAATAATTTTTAAACTTGAAAAGAAATTACTTATATTATTTGATTTGTTCATCTTTGATTGAAGCATTTATATATTTCTCGACTTGTCAATTCATACTTTGATTGATTTGATGGTGTCATCATTTCTAATGATCAATAAATATTTTAAAAATACTTAACATCAATTGATCATTTTGATATTGTCATGATTGAAGACATCCTATTATTAACATTCTATTTTAAAATCAATGATAGCAAAATTTTCATAAAAAGAAATTTTCACTGTATCATGATTATGATTGATTATTTAATTGATGGTTGATTATTTAAAACTCAATATACTTACTCTAAAATAAGTATAATAAAGAAAAAAATATTAAAAAAAATAATTTAATCTTAAAAGACTATTTAATTGAAAATATCTTTATTTGCAAAAGTAAGGAAAAGAATTCATTTAAGATGAATTAGTTACAAAATTGGTTTCAATCAAATTTAAAAATTTGTGCTTAAAAGTTAATTAGCATTAGTTAAAGATTAATGTGGTATCAATTAACGGTACTTAACTTAAAAGTAAAAGAGAGAGAATAAATTTAAAAATATCATGTAATGAATTTTATGGTATTCATTTTTGAAAATAGAAGGAGAGATATTTGCTAAAAATTGATATTAAAAATATCAATATTAATCTCAAATTCTCAATCATTTACTTTATAATTCTTTCAAATTTGTACTTTATTTCAATTGATTTCAAACTCTCAATCAAATAACTTATAGTCTTTTCAATTTATGCTTTCATGTATTTATTTAATTTGATTTACTTGATTTAAACTGCTATTAATTTAAAGTAGTATTAGATAAATAAATTATTCTCAAATATTGAAACTTACTTAAAGTGGTATCATTCATATGCTGATTTTATAATTTAATTTATCTAAATATTTTTGATATTCTTGAAGATGAATTGAATTGAAAACTCTTCTTACTTCTAAAAATAAATTTATAAAATTTTTAATATACAATGTTAGATTTTTATAAAATTATTTTCAGCTTTGATACTATCTTTCATACTCTTCCGATACATACATTTTCAAAGTTTATTTGACTAAAATATCTTTAGAAAAGTAAAGAATAAATATTAAAATTGATGTTAATTATTTTTCATGTTATACTTATTTTAGTTAAAAAATTTTATTTTTTAAAATTAAATTAAAAATCTAAATTGATGATATCAAATAAAAATTTGACATCGGATATACTTTTCTTGGTATCAAATATGCTGAAATATCTTGAAAAGCTCTATTTCTCAATATTGACTTGAAAAATTTGAATTAAAACTTTCTAGAAAGGAGGAGAGTGATATCAATACAAATTTAATATCAAACATACTTATTTTCATATTAAATATCCCATGAAGTTGAAATTTAATATCCTCTTTGAAGAGAAATCCTGATTTTTCGGATCAGATTCGTTTGGATCTGATCGGATCAAGACATATATTTCAAAAACTTTTTTCTTTGATCCAAATCAGATCTGAGATATTTTAGATCTAATTTTTATTATTCTAATAATTAAAATAAAATATTGATAAATTAAATCAAATTTAATTTACCTTGATGTAGAGTAATCCTATTATACATTGATGATCCTGTAAGTAGAGAAAGGTTCTGGATCTAGCCACATAAGAGTCTGGCCTCTACCGATATCCACTCAAACTAGATCTGAAGATCCTCTTCTTCTCTATCACGTCTCCAAAAATCAGATCTGAATCTGATTTGGAGGATCTTCAAAATAGCTTTCGAAGATCAATAGTTGTCCTTTGCAGCAGCGCAGCCTTCTAGCTTTCTGTCGCCTTTCTCTCATCTAGATTGTACCAACTGAGATCCCAAACTTCTTTGGGTGTGGAGAGGAGAGGGAGAAGATGGACTTGGCATGGAGGAAGAAGAGAGAGGCAGCCTTGGGGCATAGGGAATTGCATTCTCTTCATTGTTCTTTGAGTTGGGCGTAGGGTCTTATTTATAGACTATGCGTGATCCAACTCCTCTTCATCCCAACCAATCATGACCTTTATGAAATCAGATTTAATCTGATTGGTGGAAATGAGTCCCTTGGATTCATCCTTAGATGGTGCCTAAAACCAGTCAAGTTGGTTCTTAGGAGGAGTCTAATTGAAATCCAATAAGGAGATGGAGTTCCTATCCAACAGAGACTTCTAGGCGCCTCAAGCAAGGGTGGCATGCGCCCTCCTCCTTGCCAGTTTCTGATAGGGGGACATGGCCCCACCAGCTCTCCAATAGGTGCATGACATGTGGATAGAAGTCAAAATATCAATGGTCAATATTTGACCAGTCAAAGGTCAACTTTTGACCAAAGTCAAAGGATGAGAAATGGCAGGTGACCAAAAATGGCAAGTATTATCTTACAAAATAAGACAACTCTTTTCTGACCTAGATAGGCTTCAGTCAGACCAAGTGAAGGCCTCTGATCGAGCACAAACTTCTTTGGCTCAGTCAGGATAACTATTTATGATAGTAAAAGAAGAACGTTAGGTTCAATCGAGTGCTAGCACGATTTTTTTGAACCTAATTGAATCTCATTCAGATCAATTGAACTGGATCAGTTTAATTAATAATCACCATATTCAAACTCTTATTTGTGTGATCCAGTTAGGTTCAGTTCTATATGGTAATGGGATATGTCATGATCTCTATCATCGATATCATCGAAACTCCTTTCGATGGATCAGAACTCTTCTGATTCGAACAGCTAGAATGGTCGATCATCTAATTCATTCTAATTGCTCCCAAAATCAACCAGTGACACCTAGCATTATATGGTGGCAACCCATTAGAGCTGAATACAAACCTCTTGGTGTAGCTACCTATGTGATTAAGTTCTTTTATCTTGAGCCTCGATCAGATTAGGGTTAAGATGAACTCGTCAAACCCTAGTTTCTGTCATATGATGTAATCATTCGATTCAAGTCCGATATGAAAACCTAAATAGAAATTCTTTCTATTATTTCACTCTACCATGGCCATGGGCCTTCTGAACTTGATTCCCATCATGATATTCATAGGGCTGTCTCTACCACCGAGGTAGATAGATTCCATCTTGATGCAATCCAGTTCCTACATAAACATGCTATAGCCAACTACCCTCAGGATTTTGAATGGCTAGGAGATCGAGTTATGGTGTAGTCAACTATAACACCCTCAAGGTGAACTATTCGATGCACCTCAGGTCAAAGAACCAAGACACCCACTGCACTGAAGATCGTCATTGACGAGAAGGTAGACTTCCTAATGACTACTCAAGGTGGTCATGCTCAGTGCCCTCGTTCTCTAAGAGTACCTATACTCTCGCTCTAGTAATCTTCACACCATAGACTCAAGACTCATCTACTAGAGAAGCGATTGTAACACTAACCTTCCAGATCAATCACCATCCTCGTGATGATCCTATGGTCGGAAGCATTTTATGAGTTAATAATGATTATTCATGTCTTAATTTTCACTCTTGAAAATATAAATTATCATTACCATTAATCAAAGGATGTATCCATAAACACTAATACACATATGTGATAGAAAATAACCCTTTTATTGATTATAGTCAAAATTATAATTTTACCCCTAGAAGTGTATTACAAGTGTCAGCCAATTCTGGCTTCTAGGGCACATATTTCTAACAATCTTTCACTTATCCTAAAGCCAATTGGCTATAAGTTTAAGTTCCATCTTCTCAAGATGGACTTCGATCTTTTGTTGTTCCAACGGCTTTGTAAGTGGGTCTGCCGTATTGTCGGTGCAATTGACTCTCTTGACCTCGACGTAATTCTTCTCAGGGTAATCGTGGATGAGGTGGTATCACCACTCGATGTGCTTGAATTTTTGGTGAGACCTCGACTCCTTAGCAAGGGCTATGGCACCATTATTATCGCAGTAAAGAGGAATGGCATCTGATGGCATTACTCCAATTTCTACAGCAAACTTCTTGTACCAGAATGCTTCCTTCGCAGCCTCTAATGCAGCGATATATTCTGCTTCCATGGTGGAATCTACTATCATGATTTGCTTGAAACTCTTCCAACTAACAGCACCACCATTGCACACAAACAGACTTCCGGATGTCGACTTTCGATCATCTACATCGAACGTGAAATCCGAGTATGTTTTCCTGGCTTGGAGTTCTCCGTTACCAAGACCAACATCAATATCCTTAGTTCTTCTTAAGTACTTAAGGATATATTTCACAGAAGTCCAGTGTTCTTCATCTGGATTTGACTGATATCTGCTTGTGACACATCACAGCATGGGCTATATCAGGTCGTGTACATAGCATGGCATACATGAGGCTCCCTATTACAGAAGCATAAGGGATCTTGCTCATGCGTTCTATTTCCTCAGGTGTGCTGGGGCACATCTTCTTGGAAAGATGAATACCATGTTTGAAGGGTATTAATCCCCTCTTAGAGTTTTCCATACTAAACTCTTTAGTACTTTCTCTATGTACATCTTCTGTGAAAGTCTAGCATCCTATTCGGTCTATCCTATAGACCTTAATTCCTAAAATAAAGGATGCTTCACCTAGGTCTTTCCTGGAGAATTTCTTGGACAACCATATTTTGACTGTCGTCAACATGGGAATATCATTCCCAATAAGGAGGATGTCATCCACGTACAATACGAGGAAGACAACAGCGCTCCCACTGACCTTTTTGAAAACACATGGTTCCTCTTCATTTTTGATGAAACCAAACTTTTTGATCACATCATTGAAATGAGTGTTCCAGCTCCGAGATGCTTGCTTAAGTCCATATATGGACCTTTGCAGCTTGCAAACCTTGTGATCAGTATCACTGGATGTGAAACCTAGCGGCTGTTCCATATAGATATCTTCCTCAAGATATCCATTTAAGAATGCCATTTTCACGTCCATTTGCCATATTTCATAATCGAAATAGGCTGCAACGGCAAGCAATGTGCGGATGGATTTTAGCATAGCCACTGGGAAAAAGGTATCCTGATAGTCAATGCCTTCGCGTTGACTATAACCTTTTGCCACTAGTCTAGCCTTGAATGTCTCCACATTTCCATCTGCACCAATCTTTCTCTTGAAGATCCATTTACACCCAATAGGTACTATACCTTCTGGTGGATCTACCAAGGTCCAGACTTGGTTTGAGTGCATCGAGTCAATTTCTGACTGCATTGCCTCTAGCCATTTCTCGGAGTCGATATCTGATATCGCCTCGTTGTAGGTTTTGGGATCATCACCATGAGCACCATTACCTACGAGGAACATTTTCCTCTACTTTCCTCTGAAATAATACCTAAGTATCTTTCAGGGGGATGGAAAACTCTTTCCGATCTACGAGGTGGAGGAGGTAGTGTTCTTATTGGCTCAACCTGATTTGGTTCCAATTGGTCCTTAGCTCATTGTACTTGTGAGACTTTCTCATCAAGCTTAATCTGCTTTCCAATGCCGCTATCTTGAATAAACTATTTTTCAAGAAAGATGGCATGTCGACTCACAATCACATTGTGGTCTTCTGGAATGTAGAAATAGTATCCTAATGACTCTTTAGGATATCCTATGAATCGAGCTCTAAAGGACCTAAACTCTAACTTGTCCGCTTGTTGTCTTTTGACATGAGCCGGACAACCCCAAATTCTGAGATGACTCAGACTTGGTTTCTTACCATGCCATATCTCATACGGTGTGGTAGGAACGGTTTTAGAGGGAAACCCTATTCAGTAGATAAATTGAAGTTAACAATGAGTGTTCTCAAAGAAAATCAGGGAGGTCTGTGAAGCTCATCATGGATCGAACCATATCCAATAGAGTCCGATTTCTCCATTCTGAAACCCCGTTGAGTTGAGGTGTTCCTGGTGGAGTCCATTGAGAGACTATGCCATTTTTTTTTGAGATAGTCTAGGAATTTTTGGCTAAGGTATTCACCTCCTCGATCTGATCGAAGAACCTTAATGGGTTTTTCAGTTTATTTTTCTACTTCATGTCTGAATTCTTTGAACTTTTCAAAAGCTTCAGACTTGTGTCTCATAAGATACACATACCCATACCTAGATAGATCATCGGTAAAGGATAATGAAGTAGACAAAATTGCCTCTAGCCGGCACATCAAATGGGCCGCACACATCAGTATGTACTAGGGCAAGGAGATCTGTGGCCCTTTCCCCATGTCCTACAAAAGGGAGTTTAGTCATTTTGCCTTGAAGACAAGATTCACAAGTTGGATATGACTCGAAAGTCAATGGACTCAATAGCCCATTTTTCTCCAATTTGTTGATCCTATCTTCTGCTATATGACCTAATCTCAGGTGCCATAGATATCTATCATTTGGACTATCCCTAGGTCGTTTGGCATTCACGTTTTGCTCGATAGTTAGAACAGGTACATCAATATGTAGCTGATAAAGACCATTAATAAGAAAACCATTTGCAATTTTATTTCTTTCATAAAGAATGTTACAATGGTCCTTAAAGAAGGTAATCACATAGCCTTCTTAGTGCTAAGCATGAAACAGAAATCAAATTTCCTGCTAGCTGCAGGCACATAATAACAGTCTTTCAAAACTAAGTCTAAACCAGATGGTAATCGAAGAGGGTATGTTTCCACCACCTACTGCAGCAACTCTTGCTCCATTACCGATGCGTAGGATCATGTCTCCATCCCTCAGCCTCCTGCTATCCTCAAGACCCTGCATGGAAGTGCACAGATGAGCACTAGAACCAGAGTCAAGCACCCAACTGGATGCAGAAGAAACCGTAAGGTTAGACTCAATAACGAGCATACCTCCAGAAGGACCTTCCTTCTTGTTCTTCAGGGTGGCCAGGTAAGTAGGGCAGTTCCGCTTCCAATGGCCGTCGCTGTTGCAATGGAAACACTTTTTTCTTTGACAGCGGCCTTTTTTCTTCGGCTCTGCCTTCTTCTTCTTTCCTCCTTCCACCTTCTGCTTTTTCACAGACTTCTTTTTCTTTTCAGAAGACTTTCTTTTGGAAGAAGTCCATTCCATAGCAAGAACTGAGCCTTTAGAACCTTTCATAGAAAGCTCAGCGGTAACCAGCATATTCATTAATTCGGCCAAGGAATTTTGAAGTTTATGCATGTGGTAATTCATGATGAATTGCCCATATGCATCAGTCAAGGATTGCAGAATAATATCATTCTGCAGATCCAAGTCTAACTTCACACCGAGCTTCTCAAGCTCTTCCATGTCCTTGATCATCATCAGACAGTGATCTTGGACTGACTGCCCATCACGCATCTTAGCCTTAAAAAGTCATTTCGTGACTTGATACTTGGCTGCGCGACTCTGTTCACCAAACATCTCCTTGCAGGTGAGCCAACATTTGGCGAGCAGTCCCGATATCTTCATGTTGGCGCTGGAGCTCATCAGACATCGAGCCCAACATGTAATATCTGGCCTTATTATCTTCGTCTATCCATTTTTCCAGAGACGCTCTCTGTTCAGTGGATGGACGGGCTGGTAAGGTGGGAGGGTCCTGGTCCAATACATGGGTTAACTTCTTGGAACCCAAAATAATTTTGTAGTTCCTGAGCCAATCTTTATAATTGGGTCCGGTCAGTCTATGTGTGTCCAGGATACGTGCTAATGGGTTGGACGCAGACATTTTTCTGTAGAGAGTCAAAGATTCTAGTTAGATACTGTAATTATGACTTGACCAATTTATTTAAGAATTTTATTTTTAAATAAATTAGCTCCCACTATTTTCTCGGATCCCTACACTCCCTCTGTAGAGATGCAAAAATCTCCATGATTAATGATTTCTAGTGGGTGGTGCGGTCTCACCAACTGACTCATCACCTCACCTAACAGTTATTGGTGATGGGTTAGCCAATGAGTGAACAACTCTTGTTCAATGATTCTCTAATCATGGTGCACCCAAACTTGGATCTCTAATTCATGAATCTCACCGTATCCAAAATATTGATCCACTCCTTAGTTAAGTCAGACCCACCATTTGCATAGACTGGGATTTCCTAATTGAGTCTCTCACCGTATCCAAAATATTGAGCCCAACTCATCCTCCAGCCCATAGCATCCAATGCCTAATAGACATGGTTGCATCTTTCCTGGTGCAACTGAGCCACTGTATCCAGCCGAGAACAATCAACCCCGGGAAAGGGCCCGCACATCTACAATGGTGGAAGACCTCAGACTTAATCTTTTCTTAGGGAGAATTGATTCAGGTCTCATTAAACTAGACTTGTCATAGTCATAACAATTATGACTAACCTAGTGGCATGGGTTAGCTCGGATTATTGACCACCTCAAGATCAGAACTGTGTCAACAGATATGGCCAGGTAAGTGAGACCGGTGGAAGGAATATGCCATTAACTCGTACAAGAATGCATTCAGGTCGAGTAGCTTCCAATTAAAAATCAGTCGGTCGTATGTGCCAAACTTACCTTAGACACCAAATTGTTGAGTCAGAACCAATTGGGTTAGCCTACAATCCAGACTCTAACCTCTGAGCCTAATTAGGTCTTGCTTGATCGTGACTCGATCTTGACCCAGACTTAATCCTATTAGGCTGGTCAATTTAAGCATTGTTGATCCCATCTAACCAACTCTTGATTCGGTTTGATCAACCGCTTAGACCTAATTGAGCTACCCAAGCCCGAACCCAGTATTATGAATATGTCTTAGATCTAAAATTTTTCAATTTTAGACCTAATTAATATTTCATAATCTTAATTCTTAATTAAGTAGGGTTCATAAATAAAATATGCACAATAAATCCTAGGGTTTCAGGATCTAGGGATTTTGCAGAAAGTAAGTTTTGGATTTTCTGATTAAGGACGAACGCGCAGCACCCCTACACATCATAAGAACACCCCATCGAATGGGAAGGAGAGGGCCTTTAAATCCTTCTTCATTCTTATGATCGGACGGCCAAGAGGAACGCCTTAATCAGGAACATGTAATACTACAAAACAGTTTTAGATCTATATCATATATCTCATATACAAATTAGATCTAATCATGGCATATTTTGCAATACATCTCATGTATCAAATCATGCATATTTTTAGATCTAAATTATCTCATAATAATCTAAAAAATTAGATTTAAATTGATCTAATCAAAATAAATTCTAATCTAGACAACTATGTAGAACTATTCTACAACTAGTCTAGACATGCATCAATCATATCTCATATGATGTTTAAAATTAAATAATTTTTATTTACTATTTTTTAGATATTATTATAATAATTATAATATCAAAAAATAGTAAATAAATAGATCTAAAATATGATTTAATCAAATTAAATTAAAACATGCAAGACTATTCTATAGAACTATTCTATTTTAGAACTAGTCATGCATATTTTCTAATCTTAGATCCAAATCATTTAATTTTAATTTTTTCTGATTTTAGATCTGATCACATCTCATGTGACATCTAAAATTACTTATTTTTTAATTAAAATAAATTTAAAATTAGATCTAAATACTTTTAGAACCTTGGCTCTGATACCAGTTGAAGGAAAATCCTGATTTTTGGACCAGGTTCGTTCAGATCTGATCGGATCAAGAGATATATTTTAAAAATTTTTCTCTTTAATTTAATTAGATTTAGAATATTTTAGATCTAATTTTTATTATTTTAATAATTAAAATAAAATATAAATAAATTAAATCAAATTTAATTTACCTTGATGTAGGGTAATCCTATTACCCATTGATGATCCTGTAAGCAGCGGAAGGTTCTGGATCTAGCCATGCAAGTGCCTGGCCTCTACCGATATCCACTCAAACTAGATCTGGAGATCCTCTTCTTCTCTATCATGTCTCCAAAAATTAGATCTGAATCTGATTTGGAGGATCTTCAAAATAGCTTTCGAAGATCAGCAGTTGTCCTTTGCAGCAGCGCAGCCTTCTAGCTTTCTGTCGCCTTTCTCTCGATCTAGATTGCACCAACTGAGATCCCAAACTTCTTTGGGCGTGGAGAGGAGAGGGAGAAGATGGACTTGGCATGGAGGAGGAAGAGAGAGGCAGCCTTGGGGCGTAGGGAATTGCATTCTCTTCATTGTTCTTTGAGTTGGGTGCAGGGTCTTATTTATAGACTATGCGTGATCCAACTCCTCTTCATCCCAACCAATCACAACCCTTTGTGAAATCAGATCTAAATCTGATTGGTGGGAATAGAGTCCCTTGGATTCATCCTTAGATGGTGCCTAAGACCAGTCAAAGTTGGTTCTTAGGAGGAGTCTAATCGAAATCCAATAAGGAGATGGAGTCCCTGTCCAACAGGAACTCCTGGGCGCCTCAAGCTTGGGCGCACGCCACCCTTGGCGTGCACCCTCCTCCTTGCCAGTTTTTGGCAGGGGGACAAGCCCCCACCAGCTCTCCAATAGGTGCATGACACATGGACAGAAGTCAAAGTATCAATGGTCAACATTTGACCAGTCAAAGGTCAACTTTTGACCAAAGTCAAAGGACGAGAAATGGCAGGTGACCAAAAATGGCAGGTATTATCTTACAAAATAAGACAACCCTTTTTTGACCTGGACAAGGCTCCAGTCAGACCAAGTGAAGGCCTCTGATCAAGCACAAACTCCTTTGGCTCAGTCAGGACAACTATTTATGATAGTAAAAGAAGAACGTTAGGTTCAATCGAGTGCTAGCACGATTTTCTTGAACCTAATTGAATCTCATTCAGATCAATTGAACTGGATCAGTTCAATTGATGATCACCAGATTCAAACCCTTGTTTGTGTGATCCAGTTAGGTTCAATTCTGTATGGTAATGGGATATGTCATGATCTCTATCATCGACATCATCGAAACTTCTTTCGATGGATCAGAACTCTTCTGATTCGAACAGCTAGAATGATCGATCATCTAAATCATTCTAATTGCTCCCAAAATCCACCAGTGACACCTAGCAGTATATGGTGGCAACCCATCAGAGCTGAATGCGAACCTCTTGGTGTAGCTACCTGTGTGATTAAGTTCTTCTATCTTGAGCCTCCGATCAGATTAGGGTTAAGGTGAACTCGTCAAACCCTAGTTTCTGTCATATGATGTAATCATTCGATTCAAGTCCGATGTGAAAATCTAAATAGAAACTCTTTCTATTATTTCACTCTGCCATGGCCATGGGCTTCTGGACTTGATTCTCATGATCATCATAGGGCTGCTCCTCTACCATCGAGGTAGATAGATTCCATCTTAATGCAATCCAGTTCCTACAATGAACATGCTATAGCCAACATACACCTTAAGGTTCCGAATGGCTAAAAGACCAAGTTATGGTGTAGTCAAACTATAACACCCTCAAGGTAAATAATCGATGCACCTTAGATCAAAGAACCAGACACACCACTGCAGCATTGAGTCAGTCATTGACAAGAAGGTAGACTTTCTAATGACTACTTGAGGTGGTCACGCTCAGTACCCTCATTCTCTAACGAGTACCTGTACTCTTACTTCGGTATCTCCACACCATAGACTCAAGACTCATCTACTAAAGAGAAGTAATTGTACACCAATCTTTCGAATCAATCACCATCCTCGTGATGATCCTATGATCGAAAGCATTTTATGAGTTAATAATGATTATTTATGTCTTAAATTTTTAACTCTTGAAAATATGAATTATCATTACCATTAACTTAAAGAATGTATCACAGAAACTAAATACACATATGTGATAGAAAATAATTCATTTTATTGATTATAGTTAAAATTATAATTTTACCCCTAGAAGTGTATTACAAGTATCAGTCAATTCTGGCTTCTAGGACACATATATCTAACACTCTTAAAATTAAATTAATTTTTTTTGAATTTAATATATTTTTTAAATTTTAATTAATTTTGATGATATATTTTAATGATTTGTTTGACACATAAAAAAAATAAAAAGTGTTATGCATGATTTTTTTTTTCAAAACTTTGAAAAGCTCTATTTCTCTTAAAGCTTAAAATGTATATATATATTTAAAAATTTGATTATAAAAGTTATAATCATTTAATAAGAGGGAGAGCATTTGATATTTAAATTCAAGCAAATTTTTGAAACAAAAGTGATGTTTTAAGCATATTTTAAATCCAAAGATAAGTTTTCAAAAGAGAGATGATTTATTTGACTTTATTTTTTAAATTTGATACATCTCTCATTTGATATACTCCTATATCTTATTGATTTTGATGATTTTTTAATCCTTTTCATAATTTTTTAATGATTATCAAATAAGAAAAAAAATGTTGAGTATATGCATAATGAATTAATGCTTAAAATACTCAATAATTTGATGTTTAAAATCATAATACTCATTGATTTGAATTAAGATATTATAGTGTAATGAGTATATGAAAAAAATATAATGAACTAAAGATAAATTAAAAATATTTATGAAGTGTGCATTCATATATTTAAATTAATTACTTCATGATCTATGTTGGTCAATTTTGATTGTATATGGTGCTTATTTTGTATAGCTAACTATTCGTATTTCTAATATGTAATGTAAACTTCATATCGTATCTTTATGTATTTTGGCTAGAACTATTTACTTGATATCTAATTCTCATGTATTTTGAATGTTGGCATCTTATTTTATCATAAATATGGAATGTGTTTTTCATATATAGTATCAATTATATTATGAATCATCTTTTAAGGAGCAGGTTCTTTCTTCTTATAGAAAGATAAAGTAATTTTATTCAAAATAAGGAAAGAATAGTTTTTCTTAATTGATGATGTCAAAAAGGAGGAATAGAGAAATAAAATTAGGCTATAAGCAAAATTGATAAAAGAAATAAGTATAAGCAAAATTGGGCACTGAGCAAAATTCAAATGGATAATTCAAAATTTTTATCAATAATTTTCAGACCTACCCTTTTTGCAAATCACTCAAACGCTTAACCATATGTAATCATCAAATTATTCATGATACATTTTATTCTTAATCAATATTCAACTGATGCATCTTCATAAATTTTAAATTTCTAATCAATGCTATACATATTTTATTTTTGCTTACACTCAAGTATTTTTTCATCATCAAAAAGAAAGAGATTGTTGCTCCAAGAATTGATTTTAATAATTATAAAATATTTGAGAAGATTACTAATAATTTTAGTTTAAAAAAAAATTATTATATTTCTAAAATAAAATCATAAATTTTATAAAATTAAAAAAATATATATTTTGGAAGCCTCAACAATAAGTCTAGAAGATTTTTGATCTTTTGAAGGTAGTTTTATAAATTTTGGATACATAATTTGAATGAAAATTAGGAAGAAAGATGATGAGAGACAAAATTATAAATTTTATAAAGTTGAAAAAAATCTATTTTGAAAGTTTTAAGAATAAGCCTAGAAGATTTTTGATCTATTGGAGGCAGTTTCATGATTTTTGAATGTATATTTTGAGAGAAAATCAAGTTTTATGAAAAGGATTGACTCTTAGATTTTTTCTTGCTGAAATGGGCTGATTGATACGCTATCCCTATACCAAGGGTCGACCCCAGGGTCCACCTCTACTGTTTCTGCAAGTCAGAAAATAGAAACTGGGCATTTCTTGACTTCTGCCATAGAGGTCGACCTACGATGAAAAATCTCTATAATAGCTATTTTTTTATCCATTTTGGCCATATTTAATGTGCTCTTAAAGCCCTCCAATGGCTTTAATCCTACCCAGATTTCTCTCTAATACTTATTAAAGATATATATGCTAAAAAATGAGGAAAGAAAAGAAGAGATTCAAGCATTCATTTCAGTCCTAAGCAAAAAATTCTTTTCAAGCAAAGAAGCTTTCATTTCAAGTTCACCAACCTCTCAAAAGCTCATTCAAGTCTTCAACAACTTTAAAAAAAATCAGAAAAGCTTTTTTCTTAATTGTGTAAAGGGTTTTTAACATTTTATTTGCTCATTAAAGGGGCTAACTTTATATTTCATTGTTGTTTACATCCATACTCAATTTTATTATTTTGATTTAAGTTTTAGAGATTCCAAAACTTAAAAAGATTGATTCGAACCTTGAATCAGATTGTATTGGATTGACTTGTACTCAAAAAATAAGTATTCTAGCTTGGGATAGCTAGGGTTGAAGGTATCAACGTTATATTCTTGTTGAATATGTTTAGTGGAATTAAATTTTTATGTAGGAGCTTGGAGAGTGTATGTAGGTGCAAGATTGACATCGAAATACTATAAATCTTACTTGTTTGTAGTGTGCTTGCTCTCTCTCCATCTTTATTTTGTTAAATACTTGCTCTCTTACTATTTATCTTTTCATCCTACTTAAATCATGCACCACACACAACTTGCATATCATCACATTATCTTTGTTATTCTAATTTAGTTTTAAAATTTTAAAAACTCAATTCACCCCCCTCTTGGATTGCATAGCTGGACAACAGCTTGAAAAGTAGTTGAGGTGTATTCAGCAATGCGATCGATTAGAGTCTTGAAGATGATGGAGATGGATGATCCATAAAGGTCCAACAGGCTAGGGCTGGATGGCTATAGAGCGGCTCAGAGATCAGGTAGGGACCATTGGAGTGCTGTAGTAGCGCTACCCTAGAGGCACAAGGGCAGAAGAGACTCAATGATATAGCAACCAAGGAAGGTATCTCAGCAGAGAGTATCAGGGGCATCTCAAAGAGACAAGAAGTATGTCTCAAGTAGAGCCAGGGTGTCTCATGGAGCGCCATGGGCATCAAGCAATCGAAAGTTTCCTGGATCAAATTTCTTTTGTAAAAGCAGAAGGAAGAGTCATGGTTCAGGTGGAGGATGGGTTATGTGCAGTAAGAGAGAATATAGATACCTATAAGAAGGCAATATCAAGACGAGGTAGAAAGCGTTGGAGTACTACGGTAATGCTTTCCTGAAGGCACGGAACTGAGAGAGGCTCGGTAGTGCAGCAGTCGAGGGAGGTATCTCAGTAGAGAGTGTTAGGATGCATCTTAAGAAGATCGGAAGCAGATCTTAGAGAGAGCCAAAAAGTCTCAAGAGCCTCGGGATGAGATAGGTTGGTCGAGTCCAGGATAGGATTTGAGATGTAGTTCCTCCGAGCGCAACTAAAGTGATGGTTGGTGCAGGAGTATAAGAGGATGAAGTGCTAGGATGTAATTTTCTAGGATTCAGATAAGTAGGATGAGCTCTTGGGTTACGAAGGTGCTCACGGGTTACGGAGGCATCCAAAATAGCTTCAGAGGGATCCATGGAGTGTAAAGGATCTGAAGAAGCAGCGATAGTGATCGAGGTGTAGCGATAGGCTCAATAATGCAGCATTGAGTGGTTGGCCTCAGGTGACTCGATGATAGAGTCAGATTCTTTTACAGCATCAGATGGACTTTGCGTATAGGTAGAGCTCCATAGTGATGGCTTCATAGATGAAGAGAAAATTTGGCATGAGTTCAGAGTAGAGGAATGCAGGTGGATTGATATCCTAGCACCAACATTAGTGTTGCACAATTCTAGGTGAAGCGGCGTGTGCAGGTGGATAGGTGTAGCTCTAAGAAGATCATATCAGGTGGTACAGTATGTGCTGGTACAGGAATGCTGTAGATCCTTCAAAAAAGTTCAAAAAAAATGATGCAACTGCCAAGCAGAAGAAATCCTATAACATCCAAGATAGTGCCAAGGAGCAAGCACAGATCTTCAATTGTGAAGGTGGTCATCGCAAAGATCTCCAAGGGTGTATAACAGCTGAAGAGAATTGGTAGAGGCATTAGAATTTGCATAGAGAGATGTCTGGGTGTATTGCGGAGCACAGGTTGGTGTTGCAGCCACGAGATCAGAGTAGGAGGATATTAGTTCGAGGCCAAGGAGTATGATAGAGCACGAGTCTCAGAGGCTATGGAGCATAGATTAGTATTGCAGCTAAGGAGGTGAGATGGCTTCAATGGGATGGTGTCAGCTCTGGAGGCAGCAAGGTGGTGCGGACAGCTCATGCAAGGGTTTGCCAAGGCTTGGAGGCACCAAGATGAAGATTATTAGGATTAGTGGTACTCCCAAATCTTGGAAGACCACTAGAGAAGTCAGGATGTTGGCTCCAAAAGACTAGGATAGGTGTAGTCCTAGGGCTAGGACCAGTTTGGCTCTAGGATGGAAGTTCAGTCATTCATGATCATAAGACCCTAGTTTGTGGGTCTCATGGGGGCTACTCAGAGTTTGGATTAGATTTGGATCCATAGAATTGAGTGCATGATCAGACCATAGGTGTACATAGATTTGGATGAGTGCATTTGAACTGGATTAGCTCAAGGAGTTTTTTACGGATTAGAATTTTGGTCCATGTATAGGTATATATATACATGTATATTATAAATCCTAGAAATTAAGAGAGAAATAGAAGATCAATACAGCCATTTTCTCCCACATCTCTCCCTCTCTCTGATTTTTTCACACGCCAAGGTGCCCTAAAGGACACACCTCCAAGCTTAGAGGAAGGAGGCGCGCTCTACTTTTCCTTCAACCTCAACAACGTCAAGTGATCCTATGCAACATCATGTCTTTCGATGTCCTTATTAACATAAACAACTTTTATAGTTCAAAATTAAAGAAAAATACCACATCAACTTTTGAGGTACATAGATTGATGTGCTATCTTTATTTTGTTTCCATCTTAATACACCACACCTCGTGCAGTCATTTTGGTTGGCATCCCCCTCCTAATAAAGCATACAATCATTAGGACATGCATGTATCTTAGTGTAAGTAAAGTCCAGTTGTTCAATAATTTTTGATGTCTCATAATTATTCTTTGGTATTGATGCATTGTCTAGAAGAATGATCCACAAAAGCTCTAGTATGCAGTTCACTTCATTATTACTGAACCCATTGGAGTATTTCTCATAGCATAATTGGATTAAAAACTCAAACTTTTCCATCTTTTCACACTTGGGATATAATAAAATATTAGCATCCTCCATCAACTTATGGATCTTCTCCACATCCTCACTGTTTGTCATTCTACCAACCATAGGATCAGGCATGGATATAGATGCACCATCATTGTGGCCAACAAAAGAAAAAATATCACGAACCATTTGTTCTACTCTTCCATCATATTGATCGTCTCCTTACGGTCTGCCCTCACCATGTTGATCTCAATAAATTTTATAACTAGATTTAAAGTCATAAATAGTAAGATGATTATTTACATCATGATGAGATAGCCACGGTCTATCCATACATTTTTTACAAGAATATTGAATAAGTCTTTGGTCTCCAAATTTTTCTATAGCAAAATCAAGAAGTTTTATAAGTCCAATCTCATATTCTGACGAGAGCCTACTAAACTTCATCCATCACTTATCTATTATAAAAATAATTATTAAACCCTGGATTGATTTTGATCATAATAAAAGCATTTGAGTATAATTTGAGGATGTGTAGTTTAAATTCTAAGTGCTCATAATATTTTAAGTGATTTTTATCAATTAAATGGAGCACCACCAATCAAGAGATCATTGAAGAAAAACTAAACTTGACACACCTTAAAAGGGATGGTTAATGAGTTAAATCAAGTTTAGAAAACAAGTTTAGCCTACAAATGAATTTGAAGAAGAAAGACTGCTAAAAACCTTATGGCATACTTGGCACGTAGTCTTAGTCGACTAAGCCAGGAGTTAGTCGACTCAATCTCAAAGGATAGTAGAAAATAGAAAGCATAAAAAGATCAAAAATTAGAACCCATGAAACTTAGTCAACTAAGTCTGAAAGTTAGTTGACTCAATCTTAGAAGACAGCAGAATACAGAAAGCATAGAAAGATTTGGAACCCAAGGGACTTAGTCGACCAAGTCTAAAAGTTAGTCGACTCGGTCTCAGAAGACAAAAGAAGATAGAAAGTATAGAAAGGCCAAAATTCAGGAGCTAGAGGATTTAGTCAACAAAGTTAGAAGGTTAGTCGACTAAGTTACTGTAAAGGCTAGTTTTTTATAACTATACTTTTTCAGTCCTAAGTTTTTTCAATAGCTAGATTTTTGTTTTCAATGGCTAGAAATTAAATGGGGCCTCCTAGATATTTTAGAGTGATGAAAAAGCCTTGGAATATATAAAAAATAATTAAGAACTTCAAGAAAAACTTTTGAAAAATATATTTAAGAGCCTTCAAGTCTACTTTTAGTTAATTCATTGTGAGAGCCATTTAATGAAGTGAAGGAGTTTTTCAAAGAACATTTTGTACTCCAATTATCTTAAAAAATGAGAGAAGTTAAGACACAAGCATTGAAAAACTTTACCAACTACTCTCATGTATTCAAGAAGAAGAGCAAAGCAAATAAACCTTTCATTCACAAATTCTTTTTTTGGGCTTCATTGAATTTTTCTTTCCAAACTTTTTTAATTATTGTGATCATATTTTCTTTTGTTTTCAAATTTTTTGGGATGAAAAATTTGGGTTGGTCCAAGCCTAGAGTTGGATATTGTAAAAATCTGATTAGGAAACCTAGGACAAAATTAATTGTGTTTGTTTGTTAGCCTAAAAAAATAATCATTGTAAAGATTGTAGTTGATGAGCCTAAGTCAAGATCAATCAGACTGGATTGTGAGCCTAAAAAAAATAATCAAACTGTAATCAATTGAGAAATTATAGTTTAATTCTCAAGTAATTTACTTGAGAAGTAGATATAGGTGCTGAGTTTGGTGCTGAGCTATTATAAAAGCTTGGTCTTTATGTTTATTATTGGGTCACTTATATTATTCTTATTCTACACTTGCAGTTTACATTATTTCATCAAGCACATAATATTAAAATTTAGCATAATTAAAGTTTAAAATTTTTAAATATTCAATTCATTCTTTCTCTTTGGTAGCTATCCTTGGACAACAATGGTAATACTATAATTAAATCATACGGAAAACTTACATTATATACTAATGCATTATAAATAAAAAATACATCATAAACAAGGATCAAAATAAATATCATGTATGAAACTTACATTAAATATTATTTTTAGATATGTAATAAATGCATTCTATCACTAACTAATAGGTAAAGATAGGTTCTATCTTATTTAGAAATTGCATTAATTCTATAGGTTCATTATAATAATCAAATGATATGCAACAAGGATCAAAAAAAATTTTGGCTATATTTTTCTTTAGTTCTCCTATGTAGGGAGAATAAAAAGAAAATATTATCCATAATTTTATTCAAAATTCTTAACATACCATTTGATTACTGTAATCACCTATAGAATTATTTATAATTCTTAAACTGTCCAAATTGGATAACCAATTGATCATTGTATATAATTCTCTCATCCATACAAAAATATATAAATATATGGATGGGTCTATCATTATGCAATGCAATAAACAAAAGCAACAAGATATAAACATGTATTATCGGCTACCAACATAGCTCAAAACCTGCTGGTGGGATTTTCTTATCAGTCAACATAGCTCAGGGCCATCCATGACCATCGACATGGCACGGCCCAAGGTCACTGATACGACTCAAAATCAATCGATGGGGGTTCTCTTAGTGACCAGCATGACCTAAAACTTGCTGATGAGGGCGAGGATTCTCTTAGCAGCCGACATGATTCACAGCCACTAGCACGATCCAGAACCAGCCAGCGAGGGTTTTCTTATCAGCCAGCATGGCCCAAGGCCATCCATGGTTGCCGACATAGCACGGCCTAGTCCAAAACCCGTCAGCACGGTCCAAAATCAATCGACAGGAATTTTCTCACCCACTGGCATGACCCACGACCAGTAGATAATTATAATATTTATTATAAATATTAATTAATAAATATTACTATAATTTTTTTTAAAAAATGTATATCTACAGCTATGAAGAGGGGGTTGCACAGAGCTCCGAAGGTCATCAGCAACAACGCTAGAGGAAGATGATGGTGCTAGATCAAGAGAGACAAAGAGAGAGATACAGAGAGAGAAGAGAGACAAAGAGAAAAAGGGAAGAGAGAATGTGACAAACAGAGAGAAAGAGGAAAGAAAGAGAGAGATAGAGAAAGAGAGAGAGTAGGGAGGGGGTGGGTCGGGCCGAGGGAAGAGAAGAGAAGAGAGAGAGGAGGCAAGGTCGATGATTGGGCCGATCGAAAAAAAGGGGGGAGGTGGGAGAGGTGGCCCGACCGACTGAGGAAGGAGGCAAGGGAGGTGGTGGGTTCGATGGGGAACAAGGAAGAGGCGGGGGAGGTGGCGGGGCCAACCTGGGAAGGAGGAGGCAGGGCAGGTGGTGGGACCGATCGGGGGAGAGGGAGGTGGGGTCGGCGGGGGAAGAAGGAGGAGGCAGCGCCAATCGAGGAAGAAAGAGGAGACGGGGGAGGAGACGGCACCGATTGGGGAAGAAAGTGGAGGGAGAGAGGGAAAGAGAAAGAGCTTGATCAAGAGAGGAAAAATAAAATTGAGGCATGGATTGAAAAAAAATAACCTAACCTATGGCAGTGATTTTCGGACCGCTGCCATAGGTCTACTATAGTGGTTACTGAAAATCACCGCCATAAGTCTACGGCAATGATTAGAAAACCGCTGCCATAGGTTAGTAATCAATTTTTTTTTATTTTTTTTAAAATATTATATTATTCTAAAATTTAATTTCTATCTTCATCATTTATTATCTAAATAATTATCATTAGAATATCATCAAAATAGATCATCTCGATCCGATAGCCCTCGCTTCATCGATCAGTAAAATTTGATTTCGATAATCACAAATGATAATATGATGATCTGATAGATGTAGACCATTGATGGATCCAAAAATCTATAATGATGATCTCGGTGTTGTTTGTAGTATACTATCAAAGTTTTACTTTAATTAGATATTATGATTAATTTAGTACGGGATGATTTCGATCGTTAAATAAAAAATGAGTGATCAAAGGATCAGATGATGTTCGATTATGAGATAAATTTTTAGATAAATAATCTTAGCTACTACTTTAAATATTTTTATGGTGGTGATCGTAAAATTCAAACTACGGATCTAAGAATGATTAAAAATTATACGTCGCTCGATGCCCATACTTAAACTCCTTTAGTAATTATGTTTGTGCTTTTGCATGATCTGCTTAACGTGAATAGTTCATATAGAATTAATTTAGATTTTATGAATATCACCATATAAAATGATTAAAATTATAGTAAAGATTATTTAACTAAAAAATTATCTCATAATCGAATACCGTTTAATCTTTTGATCACTTATTTCTCATTTAATGATTGAAATCATTCCATACTAATTAAGCTCAGGTTGCTTTAAGCCATATGATCATGAGCCTTATTTCAATCATGCAATGCATGCAAATTATTGAGGTGAAAGGAATATGTAATTGATGGAAAACCAACCAACAAATAGAATTGATCCTTTACAGTATTTTACATGGACTTTTTTGGCTCCAAATACAGCAATTTCACCCTAAATAGTTAGAGTTGCTTCTTAGAAGAAGTTCATAAAGACTGTAGCAATTTAATAAGTAATGATCCACTAGTATAGTAGATAATATTGATTTATTTGAATGATTATGACCTAAGTGGAGTAGATATACAATAAAATTCAGATTATGGGTACAGACATTTGCTCGATATTTTTCAGATTAGTCACGTGCCCCAGATGCGCCAGATGCCAGTGATAGAAAAGGTGGCACCAACTACTTAAAGTGGAACAACGTACCCTTTTTCTTTGCCGTAGAAACGTACCAAAAAATTGATTATTAAAATATCAAATGGGTAGTGGAAAAGGATTACATTTTCTTCCAATAAAAATGAAAAAAATCACAGAAAAAAAAAAAAAAACGTGACCAAACTAGTATATATCATAACAGAAATAATGATAAAAAAAATTTTTAAAAATAATTGATTAGAATGCTGATTCTAATATTATAAGAATGAAATTTTTCATTCAATAAATGAAGGAGTATTAATTTTCTCATCATAAATTAATCCTTTCAAAGAGAAGAAACTTTCTTACAGAAAATCACTGCATACATTTATTAAAAAATTTTATTATTATTGCTGGGGTGGAACTTTTAGTTTCACATCGATTGAGTCAAAAGAATATTCTCATTTATATAAAGTGGAACCTACTTTTTCTTGTGAGATGTTTTTAAAGGATAAAATCATGTAGCTAGAAAATCAAAAGCTGAGCCAAAGTAGATAATATCTCATATACATGAGAGCAGAGTCTAATCCATCCCCTCTATAAGGTCGGAAGCCGTTAGGCTGTAGGCTGATGTAGATTAGCACTACATGAAGGACCTCATCGCGTATAGATAGTTCCTTGATTGGAGGGCTACTATTATAGTGGTGGGACCCATAGTCCTACATCGGTTGTGACTCAACGGGTATTCTCGTCTATATGGGGTGAGACTCTTCCTCGTAAGATGCCTTTTAAAGGATAAAATCATACAGCCTAAAAGCTAGAAGTTGTACCAAAGCGGACAATATCTCATGCATGTGGGAGCGACTTTTAGCTCTCATCACCCCATTTGAAGCCTTTTGGTTGCTTCATTACTTTAAAGAAAGGGAGGCAGTGCTCGACCAATTTGGAGACAAATCGATTAAGGGCGACTCCCCTTCTCATGAGATGCTGGACTTTTTTTATGAACTTTGACAGACTCATTTTTTGTAAAGCTTTAATTTTCTCAAGATTAGCTTTGATGCCTTTGCTTGAAATCATGAAGCCAAAAAAATTTTTTCGAAGTAACTCCGAAGATGTACTTTGCTAAATTCAACTTCATCTAGTATCTGTAGAGCTTGGCAAAGATTTCTTTGAGGTCAGTGATATAATCCACTGAGGCACACCTTTTGACCAGCATGTCATTCACATACACTTTTTATATTTTCAAGTGATCTGTTCTTTGAATATTATGTTCACCAATCCCTGGTAGCTAGGTGGTGCCTACACTTTTTAAACTGAAAGACATAACTATATAGTAAAAGAGCCCTTAGTCGGTAATAAAAGTAGTTTTCTCCTCATCGTTTGGTGCCATCCAAATTTAGTTATAGCTGGAGAAGGTATCCATAAAGGTGAAGAGCTCGTAGCCTGATGTGGCATCTATCAGTTGATCGATCTGAGGAAGGGGATAACTATCTTTTGGGTAAGCTTTGTTTAGATCGGCAAAATTTATATAAATTTTCCACTTTCCATTTGCCTTCTTCATAAGGACTACATTCATGAGCCAATCCAAATTAACTATCTCTCTAATAAAGCCAACATGGGTCAGCTTGTTTACTTCTTCGATAATTGCCTTCGCTGCTTTGGTACGAAGCTCTACTTTTTTTGCTTAATAGGTTGGTGCAGGGGATTAGTATTTTAGTCGATGAACCATAACTTTTGGATTGATTCCAGGCATGTTCATCACTGACCAAGCAAAAATATCTGCATTTTCTTGTAAAAAAAAAGTTAGCTAATTTTGGATTACCTTATTTAGGCTCGACCCTATCTGAATTGTGTGGTTTTTATTTCCATCATTCCAAGGAATCATCACGAGGTCCTCCATCGACTCCCCTTGCTCTTCGATCAACTCATCGCAAATGTCTAGCCCTTTAATGGAAAGAGTAATAGGTGACCTTACTCCTTGAAGGATGATTGTATAGCAGTGCCGAGCTAGTGCCTGATCCCTATGGACCTTTCTAATGCTATTCTAAATCAAAAACTTCATCAACAGATGATAAGTCGATACTACGGCCTTGAGGGTGTTCAATCCTGACTGTCTCAAGATAGCATTGTATGTTGAGGGTGCCTTGATGATTAAGAAATCAATATGGATAGCAAACTATTGAGGTTCTCGTCTAGCCATGACCAGCAAGATTATAACCCCTTCTACTAGTATCACTATTATAAAAATGGCCTATGATAGTGCTTACTATGGCAGCGATTTTCAAAACTGCTGTCATAGCACCTACGGTAGCGATTTTCGTAAACCACTGCTATAACTCTGGACCTATAGCAGCGATTTTTGTAACCACTATTATAGGTCTGACATATAGTAGCGATTCATTGTAACCACTGCCATAAGTCAGATCTATAGCAGTAGTTAGTAAGAACTGCTGCTATAATCTGATTTATAGCGGCGGTTAATTATAACCGCTGTCATATATATATATATTTTTAAATATTATATTATTTTAAAATTTAATGTCCATCTTCATCGTTCATTATCTAAATAATTATCATTAGAGTGTTGTTGCAAAAGGTCGCCTCGATCCGATGGCCCTAGCTTCGTCGATCAGAAAAATTTGATTTTGATGACTACGAACAATGATGCAATGATTTGATAGATAGAGATTTTCGATGGATCCAAAAATCTGCAACAATAATCTCGATAATGTTTGTAGTATACTATTAAAGTTTCACTTTAATCGGATATCGTTATCTTGATCAATTTAGCATAGGTTAGTTTCAACCATTAAATGATAAACGATTAATCAAAGGACCAAACAGTGTCCAATTATGAAATAATTTTTTTTATAAATGATCTTGGCTACTATTTTAATCATTTTTTATGGTGGTGATTATAAAATTTAACTCATGAGATTAAGAATGATCTAAAACTATATGTCTCCTGATAACCATTCTGAAACTTCACTGATTGTTATGCTCATGCTTTTGCAATATCTGCTTAACATGAATAATTTATACAAAAATTATTTAAATTTTACTATCATCACCATATAAAATATTTAAAATTATAATAAAGATCATTTAACTAAAAAATTATCTCATAATCGGATATCGTTTAACCCTTTGATCGCTTATTTCTAATTTAACGGTCGAAATCATTCCATACTAAATTAACCATGATAAGGATATCTGATTGAAGTAAAACTTTGATAGTATGCTACAAACATCATCAAGATCATCGTTGCAAATTTTTGGATCCATCAAAGATCTCCATCTATCAGATCATCGCATCATCGTTTGTGATCATCAAAATCAAATTCTTTTGATTGATGAAGCTAGGGCCATCAAATCGAGGAGACCTTTTGCGACAACACTCTAATGATAATTATTTAAATAATAAATGATGAAGATGGATATTAAATTTTAAATTATATAATATTTAAAAAAAAAATTAAAAAAATTTATTTTTCACCTATGACAGCGGTTATCAAAAATCACTACTATAGATCAAATCTATGGCAGCGATTTTGGATAACCGCTGCCGTAGATCTATGACAGCAGTTCGATAATCGCTACCATAGGTTAGATTAAAAATTTTTAAATTTTTTTTCCTTCCGTGTGCGCTCAATCTCTCGCTCTCTCTCTCTTCCTCCTTTTCATCATCAGTGAGGCTCCTTCCCTTCGGTCGACGTCACCCCTCCTCCCCCCAACCGACACCGCCTTTCCTTCCCTCCGACCAACATCGCCCCTCTTCCCCTCCGACCAGTGTCAACCCTCCTTCCCCCCGACCGACAACGCCCCTCCTCCCCACCGGCCAGCATCGCCCCTCCTTCCCCTTGACCGATGCCGCCCCTCCTTCCCCCTCCCTCTCCGACCCCCCCATCCCTGGCCACCCCTCCCCGCACCCGCCACCCCACACCCGCCCCACCCCGCAATCCGACCCTTCTTCGGCCCCCAACGAAACCCCTCCAGTGAACCCCATCTGACCCTCCCTCAGCCTCCCGCAAAAACCTCCCTCTGGCGAACCCTCTCCACCCTCGCTCGGCCCCCCACAAACCCCCCCCCCGCCCGCCTCTCCATCCAATCCTCCCTTGGTTCCTAGCGAAACCCCTCCGAAAACCCCCATCCGACCCTCCTTCGACCCCATTGAAATCCCACCCCACCACCACCACCATCACCATTCTAGCCCTCCTCGATCGAGTGCGAAGCCTCCTTCGGCCTCCTCATCACTATGCCCCCTCCTCTTTCTCTTTTTTCTCTTTTTCTCTCTTCTCTATCTCACTATCTTGCTTTTGTTTCGTAGGTTACCTCTAGTGTCATCGTCCTCCTCTAGCATCATTACCGATGACTCTCGGACCTTTCGGTGTGATCCGCTCTCTATAGCCATAGATATAATTTTTTTAATTTTATAGTATTATTTATTAATCATATATATTTATAATAATTTATAAAATATTTATAATAAATATTATAAATATTTATTATAAATATTATAATTATCTGTATGCCATAGTTTATAGGCCGTGCCGTGATGGTAGCCTAGGCCGTGCCATGTCGATGGCTGTGGACTAGATCTGTCAATGGATTGGATTCGGATCAAAATTTAGATATTCAGATTTGGATCTAATTTTAATTACTGATATCAGATTCGAATCTGAATACCTAATGGATCTGTACTTAAGAGATGAAGAAAGGGATCTGGCCTTGTCGCCATCATTAGGAGGGAGGGGGGCCGGCCTAGCCACCATCATTGGGAGGGAGGGGGTCCGACCTCACCGATGAGGAAGATCGAGAGAGAGAGAGAGAGAGTGGGAGATCGAGAGAGCGAGAGAGGGAGGGAGGAGGTCCGGCCTCATCGGCATCACTGGAGGGATGAGGTCCGACCTTGCCGATGAGGAAGATCGAGAGAGCGAGAGAGGGAGGGATGGGGTCCAACCTCGTTGGTGAGGAAGATCGAGAGAGGGAGAGAGGAAGATCGAGAGATGAAAAAGCTGGGAGAGAGGGGTTTGGCCTCGTCACCATCGTCGGTGAGAGAGATCGAGAGAGGGAGAGAGGGAGTGATCGAGGGGATGGCACATAGCCGAGCCAGCTTAGATACGCAGCAAAGCCAGCTTGGACCATGATCGAGCTGATTGAAGGAGGATCCTAATCGAATATCTCAAGCATGGAGCCAGCTGTCTCAGGCATGGAGCCGGCTTGGCTTTCGAGCGAATAGAATTTGATATATCACGATATTATATTGATTAATGTTCATTAACGTTATAGGTCATGATAGCACCAAAATGCCATCTAGCTTTTATTTCTGCCTCTCAACGGATTACGTGCAGTTCAGCATCCGAGGAGTAGTCGGAGCATACTTCATCCACCTCGACAGTGACTGCTCAGAAATCTTCACCATTGGTATCTACTCCACCGACGGCATCTACTCCACCGGCAGCTGAGCCTCTACCATCATAGGCATCTGAGTATATATTTTTATTATATTAGCATAACTTTATTTTTTATATAGTATGTGTATACTTATATATTTGCATAACATATTTGCATTACAGGTGCATCATCCAGCCGAATATTTCATGGTCCCACACGTATGGCACACGTGTGGAACCGCCAGCATCAGGTGATGGTGCAATATGATGCGAAGGGGATACCGGTAGAAGAGACCATGCGGAAGATGCATTCCTTTTTTGGAGTGCTTGTGAGACGATCGGACATCATTCTCCTAAAGCCCAGAGACTAGCGTTTGATGGATGATGCCATCAGGGATCGGGTATGGGAGGAGATATGGGTAAGTACGCACATCTTAGTTATATTTATATATTTTATATGTTTACACTATATATATTTGATTAGAATAATTTTATAACTAACTTTTGATAAATTTATGCAGAGGAGGTATGACTTCCTCGATCACGAGAGGGCTCGAGATGTCCGACTGAAGAAGATCAGAGAATTGTATCGGGGTTACAAGGTTAAGCTCCATAGAGGATGGCTTGAGTATCGATGAGATACTCTGGAGGAGTTTATTTTCTGGATACATGACTGTCCTTCGAGTCAGTAGGAGAGGATGGTTAGACACTGAAGGAGCTAGAAGTTCGAAGTAAAATTTCTAACTTTTAAATTTTTCAATATGCTTAAAGTTTTATTTAAATATTTTTAAAAATATTTATTATTTATTTAAATACTTTTTAGATTACCTTCCGTCAGAACCGAAAGAACCATATAGCTCAAGAGTATACGCATACTCTAGGCCGCGAGCTATAGCCAATCGTGTGCATAGAGAGATAATTAATTTTAAATCTTACTAGATAAATTAAATTTATATTTTTTATCATCTTTCTAAAAAAAATATTCTTTGTTATAGCTGATGAGAGATGGAGTGATGTCCAGCCATAGCGAGATCTTTCGATCCAGCCACACAGACAAGACGAACAGGTCGATGAACATCACGATCGGGCATATTTTTGTAAGTATTAAATATATTAGTATATATGATTAGTATTATAATATTTTTTATAAAATTTTATTTTAATTTTTAGTTACAGGATCAGTTAGATACGCTCGCGAGCGAGGGTTCGGATACCTTTGGGCCCCATGATCATCTATCTCAGGTCTTGGGGCTTGAGCACTCTGAAAGGATCCGATGCAGATCTGGATACATGCCGATGAGCTATTGGTCTGAGATGAGCATCCTCACAGACTTTTAGTGTCATCAGTCGAAAGGAGCTTGAGGAGGCATTGGCATGGATAGATCATGCTGTGACATAAGCAGATCGGACTGAGGAGCATGCATCTCATCTGAAGGATATCGTGAGAGACATGATGTCGATGCTCAGCACGTATTTTAGAGTCATGAATTTTGAGGATATGTTGGCCCGCATTCTAGCTTCAGCTCTGGCTCTAGCTCCGACTTTCGATGACGACGACGATGATGATGATGTAGATTTAGAAGATTTTTGATGAATTTTATTTTTTAAAAAAATATTATAATAAATTTTATTCGATAATAAAATTTTAGCATTTCAGAATAATTTTTATATTTATTATATTTTTTTATATTATATATCTATATTTATCAGATAAAATATATAAAAAATAAAAATCTTATTTTTTTAATTATTCAAGATCTACGATAGCGGTTTTATAATCGCTATCATATCCGTGCCAACCGTTGCCATAAATTCGATGCCAACTGCTATACTAGACCTATGACAGCGGTTAAGAAATCACTGCTATATTACCTATGGCAGTGGTTATGTAACCACTACCATAGGATATCTATAGCAACGGTTACATAACCGCTGCGATAGATCGATCTCTTACAGCAATTTATAAACTACTGTAATAGGTCATCTATGACAACGATTGTTAGAACTGCTGCCATAGAGCTACGGCAAGGACCGTAGTAGCAGCGGTTAGAAAATCGCTATCATAGCCTATGGTAATGACTTTTTGGACTACGACAGCGGTTATAAACCGCTGTCGTAGTCCTTTTCTATGGTAGTGTATGGTGTCTCTACTGAAACCTATGAGAGGAAAATCTAGCCTACCCAACTAGTCCATAAAAATTTTCATTTTGGAGAATGCATCATAAAATAAAATATTGACTAGAATTTCATTATCTACCAAAATGCAACGTACATCATAGTTTGCTATATTTAAAGATATAACTACCGCATTATTATGCAGGAACTGAACTCCCTCTGCATCCTCCTTGGAGAAAGCAATCACTTCCTCCGACTTTGCCTCTTGGATGATTCCTCGAGCTCCATTCCATCTGCCCCCTAGTGATGGTGTTGATCATGCCAGCCATGGGTTGATTTTTTGTCGATGATTCCTACCGAGGCTGATCTACCTGATAAGGTGCCCTTGGTGGGTTCTCACATTCTCCCCTTAGCGATGGATAAATCAGTCCAGTTGACCCCACCAAATGAACTCCTTAATCTCATCTTAGAGCTAAATGCAATCCTCGATTTCATAGCCATGGTCTCGATGGTAGAAATAATATTTCTTTCGATTATGATTTTTTGGTCGAGATCGTATTTTTTCCATCTTGGATAGTTGCTCGCTGATCTCCATAAGTACTTGAGTTTTGGAGGCATTGAGAGGACTGCAGTTTGTGACTATAGGCTTGTAGGTCATCAACCGTGAGAAAGGGTTTTGGATCGCTGGCGTTGAGGTGGAGTTCTTGACCGAGGCTGACTCCCTTGGGGATCCTCCTATATTTAGGGTAATTTGGAATTTTCCTTCCTCTCCTTGGTTGCAGCATCGACCAAGGTTCCGTGCTTCTCAAAAGCTTTATCAGCTCAAGCATACTTCTCAGCCCGATCTAGCATCTCAGCAAAGCCCTTAAAATATTTTTGCTCTAAAGAGTAGAGAAGAGAATTCTTTTGAAGTCTACCCTTCAGAGTAGTCATGACAACCAACTGGTCCAGGTCGTGCATTTTCAGAGTGGCCACATTAAAGTGATTTATATAGGCTTGGAGGAATTCTCTTTTTCTTCGCTTAATGTTCACCAGGGAGCCAGACTCCCGACGCTACCTTTTACCACTTGCAAAGTGGGCTACGGACGAGCAGCTTAATTGGTCAAATGAATGAACGAAACCTAATTTCAAGCTCAATTATCAATCTCGAGCCATCCTTTTGAGGGTCGATGAGAAGGCCCGACATAGGATCTCGTCGCTAGCTCCATGTAGGAGCTTGAGAGCCTTGAAGCTCTCCAAGTGGTCCATTGGATCAGTCAACCCATCATAAGGCATTTTAAAATTAACAGGCAATAGCTACAACATGATTTTATCACTGAAAGGTGGATCAATGTGAAGGCCAGATTGATCGCCTCGATTCGTGGCCTAATGCTGCAATACCTTAATTTGTCGATTCATCTCCTAGAGCTTGCGATCTATGTCGATGTTGCGAGATTTATAGACCTTAGTGTGCGAGGGCGGAGATCAGCTTGGTGTAGATCCCTTTCTGAAGTGAGGGTTAGGAGAGCACCTTCTTCATTCGGGACTCCAAAGTCAACTCAACTACATCTACCTCCCTGCTCTGGACTATGTGAGGGAGACTGAAATGGACGTCACGAGGGTGTCTCCCACACTAGGGTTGGTTGCTGTATGGCATGGACCACCTTGGTTAGCGCATGGACTTGCTCAACTAGCAAACCAAAGTGGTTTTGGTCTACTCCTATGGTTGGTTGAGGCGGCAATGGGAGTGCCTCCGATTGTGGAATTGGAGCATGATTTTTGATCGGAATGCCAACCAATCAGATTGCTATGAAGTGTCATGAAGATATTCGATGCGGCGGCATTGCTGATTTCATGCTCCCTCTTGAAAGTGGGCCTTTAGCCCTTCCTCTAGCACAAATCCACATCAGCTTACGGCCTAAGGGCTCCCAACCTTATAGAGGGGATGGGTTGGACTCCGCTCCTACATGCATTAGGTATTGTCCATTTTGGTTTGGCTTTTAGTCCTCAGACTATATCATTTTGCCCTTTAAAAGGCACCTTATAGGAAAGAAAAGGTCCCACCCCATATAAGTGAAAGTATTCTTTGACTCATAATTAATATGGGACTAAAGGTCTCATTCTACTCCCACGTGCGGGAGGTATTATCCACTTTGATCTGACTTTTGGCTCTCAAGTCGCATAATTTTGTCCTTTAAAAGATGCCTCATGAAGGAGAGAAGGTCCTATCTCATATATGCGAGAGTACCTCTTGACTCATAATCGATATGGGACAAAAGATCCTACCCCCACAATAATCATCTTGATTTCAAAATTTTATCTTTTTTGGATATATATATATATACTCGTCATACACTTATACTAGCCATAGAAAGAGACATGTATAAAATACATTAAGTTATCATTTCAAAATCATTCCTAAATATGCTTATATTCCCTAGACATATTCAATTCTTAATAAGAATGCAGGCTTATCTAGAAAAAAAAGCAAAGATACTGTATTTTTAAATGACAATATTATAGAAATTGTAGAAGTTATACTCTTTTGAACTATGGTTGCATTGTACGTAACTATGATTTTTCCCTATCAACAAGCAAGATAATATCTTCGATATTCTCAACCCAGCTACATCAAAATTTTAAGAAATTTTGAAGCAAGAATACTAGGATAATACCTAAATAGCACGATATTGAAGAGAGTTAGACCCCTGAAGTGTAGTTAGCAGAAGTAAATTACATGCACAAAATTGCCATAGGAAAATTAAACCATAGGAAAGAAACAAGTTTTGAGACCAAAAAAAGGAAAAAAGAAAAAAAGAAACTCGAATTTAGATTAATCAGATATGGATTACAAACAGCGGCTGATATGGAGAGACTTGTAAAAACTATTTTCGCACTTGCAACACTTGATAAACCCTGTCTGTATAAAGAACTTGAACACTTCTAAACCATTTTTAGTGCTGTTAGATTCATTAATGAGAATTACATTGCCATCTAGATTTCTCAGATATTCTCTGTAAAACACTTCATGCTATACTCTTCATCCAAAGGCCTCTTTTAAGACATTTCAATGGCAGAAATCATGTTTTCCTATCAGTGTCAACTATATTAATCTAAATTAGAGTTTAAGAGGGGAACATCCATACATAAGTGCATTTATCTTTTACAAGATACATTGCTTTCTTCAATTGCTCCAGACAAAAGTTATTTTCTGAAGTGCCAAGTGCCAAGTGTAGAGTTCCTCCTTTTTCTCTTCCCTTAAAAGTTAAATGACATGATCACTTTTCACGGATATGATCTTATTTATTTTTCTATGCTAGTGAAGATATTCTTGGATCATAGTGGAAGATCCTGTGAAGATGACCTTTACGGGCTGTGGTCCATACCTGGAATTGATTGGATTCGAGGATTCCTAGAGCTTCACATACCCTAAAGGAATCCCATGGGCTCTCTGCTAACCATATCAAAATGTACTCCATGTGGATACCTAAAATAGGAGAAATTATATTTTACATTATACATATCATGTGGCCGTATACCATATCAATCAATTTATCTCATTTTTGTGTAGATCCTATATTTCATGCGTTTGTCTTAATAATTAATCTACAGGAAGAAAATGAGATGATTGGCATGATTTTTCTTTTTCATGAATTTGTAATAAATATGAGCTAATTATAAAATTATTG
The DNA here is from genome assembly GCA_006176705.1 of Cocos nucifera. Taxonomy (NCBI): domain Eukaryota; kingdom Viridiplantae; phylum Streptophyta; class Magnoliopsida; order Arecales; family Arecaceae; genus Cocos; species Cocos nucifera. The sequence goes on along the minus strand of QRFJ01000275.1, from coordinate 403,163 downwards.
GTTAGACCAAATCTAATAGAACAGTTCAATCATAAACGAATATGCTTGTATTATTTTTTTTTATTTATTTATTTATTTTTTTGGTGTACAGAAATGCTACTTTAGGGTTGGATTGATTCATTGCTGGGCTGGTAGATCCGAACCCCAATAATTTCTAAAGCCAGCTGGCACATTGTCAGTAACCCACAACTACCTTGGCCAATCGTTCTCATGAAAGGCATGGAAACTAGCCTACCTTCCTTGATGCCCCCGGATTTGGTCACTTGGCATCAGGTACGGAGTATCCCGACCCAAGATCTCAATGTCGTTTTCTACTATTACGCGAGTTGGTTCCTGCTCGGTCCTGTCCTCCTGGACAAAATCTTCTAGAGATTCTGCCGCATGAACCACTTTGGTTTACCTGAAACTCATTTACAGAAGTCCCATGAGGACCCACGTACTAGGCATCATTTAGAGGCCCAAATGCACGTTTGTACCAAGAAAAGATGGGAAAAAAAGGGCCAGACGCGTGAAGCTAAGACAAGCCTCGAAAGCTACTCCTGTAGTGGTCATTCCAATCCTCACGAAACTTACTGTTTGAACTCGCTCCCTATATTGTTGGTAGTTCAAGATGAATTAGATGTGGTGTTTTGTGGGACTCCGCAAGACCGGAAGGTAAGGTGGGAGAGTTTGGTTTGTTAAAGACTCGTTCGAGAGTACAGCATATTTCTTTCTTGACGCAAACAAGGCCCAGCTCGAATCCTCTTGAACCTTAGCTGTACAACTAGTGCCAGCGTATTGCCATTGCAGGGATACGGGCATGATTCACAGCCAGAAACTCAAAGATGCAAGAAATCCCTTCAGCTTAGATGTGTTTGTTTTGCCATCGAGGATTGAAGCGAAATAAAGTCGGATCACGGGATCATGGAAGTGACTTCTATAAGTTTGATCATCCTCAAGTGGTCACCGAAATGTCCAATTCGTGCCTTGTCCTTTTATACAAATAAAAAGGACAAAATAGTTTTGGTTGGAGATGATCCGAGTCATTATGGGCAACTTACAGCCTTCACCTTTCTCCGAGCCCATGGTAAGAGGCGCAAATGAGCCAAGTACTTCGTGAGCTTATTGGTGCAAAGAATAGATGGCCGCTAGATTATGCTAAAAGTAAAAATAAAGATTTTTCTAGAAAGATCTATAAGATAAAATTTTGATCGGAGTTAACTTCAGCATAAATTTTTTGATAATCAAATTAGTTTTCTGACCAGCAAGAAGAATGAAGTATATAGAAAATTAGAAATAAGAAAAATGCTTAGAGAAGAAGATGTATTTGAAATATTTCTTTTATAAACGGAGCGTATAACAGATTAATAATGATAGCCATAATAGAATATCAGAAGATTGTTTGGACCACTTAGACTTTATTATGAAGAGTGGGCTATTATTTATCACGACTTGCTGGTGGTTGAATCTCATTTACTAGAGTTTGGATGAAAAATTAGAGACTTCCGAACTTGGTAGTGTGCCATTCATACTGAGACTGAGCTGTTAAGACTTAAGATTGAACTAACTAGATTTGAAGGTTCATCTTTAGGTTGATGGTAACGGGTTTATGGATTATGTTCCAAGTTTGAACCTTTGCTTAGCTGCCTTGACGGCTATTAAAAATTTGGTCGCCTTCAAGATCGGTAGAAAGTTAGGATGGAGGAATACTGAGGTTCACTGCTTGTAAAGTGGTTACCGCTTATCTCAAGTTGAAGATCAGGCTCAAGTTAGTGGCGAGGTCCTTTCACTGACTTAAGTTCATCCAGCCGAGATCCTTGGTATAGAATTGGCAAGGTCCGCTATCCACAAGGTGAAGTAGAGAAGCTCAACCGGCACTCAAAGTCAACCACTAGTTGTCGAGGTCAGACGATACTAGAGTTCAATATTTGCGGGATGGTCGAGCTGAGAGTCGGAATCAGCTGAATGACAAATTGCTTTTACTATTCAAATTTGTTTGGCCGAAATTCATAATATAATTTCAACAAGATCAACAGTTGCCAAGGTAAAATCGGAGAGGTGGAATAAAGAAGTTTGGCTACCATATAAAATCAGACATTGATGGGAGCGATCATTGCTTTCAGGATGAACTGCCCTTGATTGAAGCTCTGAACTTGAACACAATAGGAGGCCGATCTTCAGGAACTAGTCTGGACTAGAGGATTGGTTTACTTGAAGCTCGGATCTGATCATCGCAATGTCGAATGGCACTGTACCAAGGTTGGACTTCCAACTGGTCTTTGGCGAAAGCTACTTTATCTCCAATACTTGTCCTACTCTCGAGTTCGAAGTTCGAACAAAGAGAGTACCAATTTCTATGATCGCTGAAGTTTCTTCTGGCTTCTCACTTTTAGGAGATGAAATATTTTGGATCATTTGGATCGACGCAGAAGTTTCTTCATTGCCGAATGACCCAAAATGATCTCAATTTTTGAAATCCCCTCCGACGTAGAGCTCAATTGTATAGCACCATAATGATTTTGTTGTTTGCCACTGCAATAATGGGAAAGACATGCAGAGGATGGGGATTTGGCATAGATGATCCACAATCATAACTATTTCAGGGTTTGGTTGATTATTTAAATGCTTTCTTCCTTCTTCTCCTTCACTCCGATTTGCCTTCTCTCCTGCACTTTCTCTACTCTTCAACTTCCTCGCTCCCGACCATCCTACCTTGTTCTTCCATCGCCTTACCTTCGCTTTTCCTTCACCATTCCGACTGCACCGTCAAGCTCTCCAACCACTCTAGGTTAGTACTCCAATCTTCTTTTTTTCATTTTTCTTATCTTCCTCTATTTTTTGGGGTTTCTAGGGGTTCATCTGCTCTCCTTCTAATTTTCTTGTTCTTCTTCTAATTTTTTCTTATTTTTTGATAGATTTTTTTTTGACTTTTCTTGATCCAAAATGACTTCCCCAAGTTTTATGTGCTCTTGGTCCTCTCCTTCCAAGAATTTGTCCAACCTGAACCCTTCCAACCTCGATTCTAGGGACAAGTTTGAATTTGAAGAAATAACTCGGTCAACCTTCATCCCTATGATCATTGCCTGTATCCTTTCCATCGAAGATCTTTTCTTATCCGAGTTCAGTACAGGATCTTCTCCGAGTATGAACTGAAATTTTTCGGATCAAACAGCCAAGCTTGTGCCCCTCCATTAGGTTGATTTTGTTCGTACATGAAGGCTTTCCATGTTGGGCTAAGACTCTCCATCCCTCTCTTTGTTATCAAACTTTTTCGTTTCTTGAACATATCTTTTTCTTCAGTCATCTCGAACTTCTTTCACTTTATTGTAGAATTCCTAACACTTTGTCTCTTGTCCGAGGTCCGATCTTCAATTTTTCTATTTCAGACCTTCTCACCTTTAAGCATCACCCTTCTACTAAGGACTAGTGATATATTTTTTCGTAGTTTAGCAAGAAGAGGTTGCTTAAGGGTGCTTCTTCCTCCATTCATAACTAGCAAAAAAAAAAATTCGTATCTTATCTTTCAATTGAGCTAAAGCTTCCCTCTTGGGGCCAACTGAGAGATTCAATACATAGGGCTCCGATGTTAGAATAGAGAGATCTTGATTCTACCAACATCCTCAAAAATTACAAAGCTTCCTTACTGTCCAATTTGGTAGATGACCGAACCTTGTACAATCTTGGCCTAAGCCCATTTAACCCTGAAGGTACTAATCTGTACTTTCTATTCTATTCTTTTATTTTTTTTTAACTTTGGCCTGCTCGTTCTTGCAAAGATGACTCTTGAGGAATTAAAGCAACTGACTAAGGAGCTCCGAGCCCAAAAAAGAAAGGAAAGCACTCCAAGGGAGATGTCAAAATAAGTGAAGGTCGGCGATCCAAGCTCGGCCATTCCAGCCCAAGTAGCTTCTTACCCAGAGGATGCAGCACCCCGCCGATCTCGACCTCGTCCATCAAGATCACCACTCTACCCCTCTCAAGAAGAAGAAGTAGGTAGAGAAGAGGAAGAAAAAGATTGCTGTCAAAAAGGTCCAAAAGAATTCTGGCAAATCAAGTGGCAACAATGCTAGCCTAGATCTAGCTTTCCTTGAGAAGTAGAGAGTAATCCAACCTTTAATGGAGGGCTGCATCATCCCGGACATAATCGAGAGGATTCTTTGGATGGATGATTAAGAGCAGAAGAAGGACTCCTTTGCAGCCTTCCTCGAGGTAGTAAATTCTTCTTTTTCATACTTGGTTAAATATATGCACGCTCTTTGGTAATAACATGTATTTTGCAGTTTGTAGTTGGGCACCATCTTTTTACAAACATGGAGGCAGTCAACCTCCACAAGGCCAAGGCTTCAATGGCTATAGAGGTGGCCAAAAAGTACAAGATTGAAATGGAGCATCTGAAGGAGACACATTCTACCGAGGTCGGATGCCTCCAAGACGTGCTCAAGAGAGCAGAACAGGCATCGACAAAGCTAAAGGCCGCATTAGCTTTGGAAGAAGAAAAGAGGGAGAAGGCTAAAGCCAAAATCGTCGAAGAGAAAAGATGGATAGCTGAAACTAAGGAGCGAGCTATTTTGGCCTTCAAATCTTCAAAAAAAATTGGAGGGTACGAAGATAGAGTTCACCCGAGAAGCATTCAACAAAGGCTTCGACCTTTGCCAATAGAAGGTTGCCGAGAAGTTTCCTAGGTTGGACCTCGGCTTTCTATTGGAAGATTCTTCTGATGATGAGGAGGAGCCTTCTGCAATTGGAGCCGATCCTCCTCTTGCTAAACCTACTGTCGATGCCCCCATGCATGCCAAGGAGCCAGAACCTGCTAAGGTCATGCCGAGTTCTTTTGCTACCCTGCCTTCAGCAGCCGAAGACCTCTACTAGATGTATTTTTTTTTCATTCCATGTACTTAAATTTTTCAATCAATGAAATTAAATTTCTCTATTTTTTTACACCCCCATGTGTTATGATGTATTGATAATTTAGAACCCGACATGCAAGTACTGCCATCGACCATAATCATGGGCCGAAGATGCGCCGCTATCTTGGACCATTTTCTTGAAAGCTCATATTAAAGAATTGAGGAAGAAAGTTTGATATATCGATAAGAAATTGAATAAAATAGAAGTTGACCTTCAAAAATCAAAAAATAACTATGCAATTGCCTCAACCAAAATCAACCATCTTCGCCAAGCTTCTAAGCATGCCTTCAAGGAATACAAGGCCAAAAAATATCATTTATTTGAAGAGCTTGAGCAGGTGTCCAAGCAAGCCAACGAAAAATCCTGAACCTTACTACCAAAATATGTTCTCTTAAGGTTGAGCTCCGAGGGGTGAAAGAAAAAAATCAACAATTGGAGAGGAGGGCCGCCTGGGCTTAAAATTAGGAAGAATATGATTGGGATTGATCGAAGAAGTTCTCCGATCTCTAGAAATAGTTGCATATGGCCAAGAAGATATACGACACCTAAAGACTTGGCTTATGCAACCAAATTGCCGAACTCAAGCAAAAACTTCGGATGGCTAATAATGAAGTGACTCGACTGCGAAAGCAACTAGTGGATAGAGCTCAAGTTGGTCCAAGCATAGATTCAAGTGAAGTTGCATCTCTGAAGAATACTCTTGGCAGTCTTTCTGAGCATATGAAAAGAATAAATCTGAGCTCCTTTAGCTAAGGATCCAAATAACTTATCAAGAAAATGTTGTAAAGAATGATGAAGCTGAGTTTGCTATTTTGAGAAAAAGGTTGAGAGAAGCTGAGGAGGATTTTCAAAGAGCCCAGAAATTGCTTAGTGAAAGCTTGGCAGTGAGGCAAGACTTGAAGAGAAGGTGAATGACTTGAAGCATTTTCTTGTAATGACCAAGGCCGGTAGTTTGAAGTTCGAGTAAGACTTTAATTTTTTTTTTCTCTCCCTTTTTTTTTTTGTTTTTTTTTTTGTAATCGATCTTGAGGATCTATGTAATGAACTTTAATTTATTGAAATCATCTTTCTTTCAATTATCCTTTTGTGTTTTATCTCAGCTTGATGCTTGTTGGTCTCTTTATTTTCTGGTTATGCTCGACGTTGAGATTATTTTGGAATAATAATTTCAGTCCAATATCTTGTAGATCTATCCTTCTTATTTAGGAATAAGGATCTTTCAAACTTATTTGGGAATAGATTTATCCTTCCATTTGATGATCAAAAGTCTTTATATCCTTTATAGGGATCTTTACCCACGTCAGGATGAGATCCTTCTCTTATTTCTAATGTGGTTAATCCTCTGGAGGCCTTTGCCCATATTAGAATGAAATCCTCCTCCTGTTTTTAATGTGGTTAACCTCCAGTTTAAAAACTAGAGGCTTTTATATCCCTTGTAAGGATCTTTATCCACATCAGGATGAGATCCTTCTTCTATTTTTGATGTAGTTAACCTTCTATTTAAGAACCAGAGGCCTTCACCCACGTTAGGATGAGGTCCTCTTTCTATTTCTAACATGGTTAATCTCTTATTTAAGAATCAAAAGCCTTCATATCTCTTGTAAAGATCTTCATCCAGATCAGGACGAGGTCCTCATCCTATTTCTGACGTGGTTAAGCTCCTGTTTAAGAATCGAAGGCCTTTACCTATATTAGGATGAGGTCCTCTTCCTATTTTTAATGTGGTTAATCTGTTGTTTAAAAATTGAAGGCCTTCACCCATATTAGGATGAGATCCTTCTCCTATTTTTAACATGGTTAACCTCTTGTTTAAGAACCAGAGGCCTTCATATCCCTCATAAGGGTCTTCACCTACATCAGGATGAGGTCCTCCTATTTTTGGTGAGGTTAACCTTCTATTTAAGAACCAAAAGCCTTCATCCATGTTAGGATGAGGTCCTTCTTCTGTTTCTAGCATGGTTAACCTTCTATTTAAGAATCAGAGGCCTTCATATCCATTATAACGATCTTCATCCACGTCAGGACATGGTCCTCTTATTTTCGACGTGGTTAATCTCCTATTTAAGAACTAGAAGCCTTCGTATCCCTCGTAAGAATCTTCACTCATATCAAGATGAGGTCCTCCTTCTATTTTTAACGTGGTTAACCTTCTATTTAAGAATCGAAGGCCTTCACCCATATTAGGATGAGGTCCTCTTTTTGTTCCTAATATGGTTAATATCTTGTTTAAGAATCAGAGGCCTTCATATCCCTCTTAAGGATCGTTACCCACGTCAGGATAAGATTCTATTTCTATTCTTGACGTGGTTAACCTTCTGTTTAAGAATGAAGGCCTTCACCCATGCTAGGATGAGGTCAATCCCATTGGCACAGGAAAATGGATGACCGTTGGAGTGCACTGGAGGTGAAGGTGAGGATCTTGCTAGGGAGACCTATAAGATAAAGTTCTGGCTAGAGTTGGCTCCGGCATGGATCCTCCGATGGTTAAGTTAGTTTTCTGACTAACAAGAATGGAGTATATAGAAGATTAGAAATGAGAAGAATGCTTAGAGAATAAGACATATTTGGAGCATCCTTTTTATAGGCAGAGTCTGTAATAAAATGATAGTGACAACCATAACAGAATGTCAGAAGATCGTTCAAATCACTTAGAGTTTGTTACATAGAGTGGACTGTCATTTGTCATGACTTGTTAGTAGTTGAATCTCATTTGCTGAAGTTTGGATGGAAGATTGAAGGCTTCCAAGCTTGGTAGTGTGCCATTCATGCTAAGAGTGAGTTGTTAGAACTTAAGATCAGACTGACTGGGCTTGAAGGTCAATCTTTTGGTTGATGGTGATGGGTTTATGGATTATGTTCCAAGTTTGAACCTCTGCTAAGCTACCTTGATGGCTTTCAAAAATTTGATCACCTTCAAGGTCGATCGAAAGTTAGGATGGAGGAATACCAAGATTCACTGCTTGTAAAGTGATTACTGCTTATCCCAAGTTGAAGATTAGGCTCAAGTTTATAGCGAGATCCTTTCTCTGACTCAAGTTCATCTAGTCGAGATCCTCGATGTAGAATTGGCAAGGTCCACTGTCCATAGGGTGAAGTAGAAAAGCTCAGCCGGCGCTCAAGATCAACCACCAGTTGTCAAGGTCAGATGGTGCTAGAGTTCAATATTTATGGGATGGTCGAGTTGGAGATCGAAATCAGTTGAATGATAAATAGCTTTTACTATTCAAGTTCGTCTGACCAAAATTTATAATATAATTTTAGCAGGATCTGCAGTAGCCAAGGTGAAATCAGAGAGATGGAATAAAGGAGTTCGACTACCATACGAAATCAGATATTGAGAGAAGCAGTCATTTCTTCCAGGGTTAGCCATCCTTGATTGAAGCTCTGAACTTGATCATATTAGAATATCAATCTTCAGGAACTAGTCTAGACCATGAGATTAGTTTAATTGAAGCTCGAATTTGATCATCGCAACTCTGGATAGCACTTTACCGAGGTTGAACTTTCGACTGGACTTCGGCGGGAGATATTGTACCTCGAATAGAGCTAATTGACTTGGATTCAAGTTTGACTCAAGACCAATACTTGGATTCAAGTTTGACTTGATCCGACTGTTATCGACCTCGAGTCGAGTTTGAGTAGTTCGAACAGTTTTTTGAGACAAATTTGAATAATAAAATATTCAATTTATAGACTTGCAAGCCTAGTCAAATATATATTTTAAATAATATTATCTTTTATTTATAACATATATTATTAATTAAATATTTTAAAATATAATATTATGTTATATTTTGTTTTGATCATATTTTTTAAAATTTTGATAAAGTCTTGAGTTTGAGCTCAAATACGAACTCAAGTATAACTTATTTGATATTGAGTCAAATCGAGTCAAACATAATCTTGAATATTGAGGCTCGATTGATTTTGAGTTACATTTCAACTCTGAGTATTTTGTATTGAGTCGAGCTCGAGCCTATAGCTACTCAACTAAATTTTGCTCGATTGCACCTTCACATATGGTCAACCAAACTCACCCCTAATTTATGGATGATCTACTATTCTAACAAAGATCTAAGTAACATTTATAAGTGCAATAGAATAAATTTCTTTTACATTTTGCATTTAGAATTTTGTTAACATTGCAAATTAAATATCCTTGTATTCCTGTTTGACTAGAATAAATTATTTGTATTTGAAAGATTATCCTTGGGTTAAAGTCCTGACCTCAAGAAAACCTATAACTATTGGGGTTAGTGAGGGTTATCTCTTTTTGTTTGATCATTTTCTTTTCTTCTTTGCTTCTAGTGTATGGGAGGTCGAGCTCATTGGCACCCTCAAGCAATTTGTCCTCTCTAAGGCAATGGGAGGAGCCTGACTTAAAGACTTGAGGGGCAAGCCTGGTGGAATTAGTGGTGGTGCGAGCTATGGAAGGAGAAAAAGAGCATGCCTATATTTTTTTGCCTTCAAGTATATCCTAACCTAGAATAACCAGTTGTAAGATATGTTGGAAAATATGTCCTAAAGCTAATCATCTAAGTAGTAGATGATTGAAATTAGTATATAAATTATCTAATAATAATAGTAATTTGGTTGTTTCATCATAAAATTTCTATCTTTCTTAAATGAACTCCTAAATTATGATGAAATCCTTAGAATCACAATCAATCGATAAAAAAAGATTTATCAAATGGTTCTTAAATTGTTCATGATCAAATAATAAGTTATTAATAAGGATGATAACTTATCGAGTGTAGGTCGCTGTATGCCATATGCGTTGGTTGTCCTTGTAATCAAGTGGTATGGAGACATTGGTATAGCATCTAGATGAGATGTAGGAGTACATCTGCACTGAACATGATCAATGTAGTACTCTACTATCAAGAGTAGCTAGCTAAGATTAATGGGTATAAGTATTTTTCTGACCTGAGATCACTATGGTGACTTACGAGCAACTCACTGTACTTTGGTGCTGGACTGTCTGTATTTCTAATATAGATGATGGAAGATTTTTAGGTATAGTCAAGTACTTGTAGAGTCGATGTGTGAGTCAAGATGGGATTGACCACTCTTGATTAACTTTAGGAAGAGAATATCTCACTATATTTTAATTTAGCAAAACCTAGGCCTGGGTAATCCTCGTGAGATGTCATGAAATTTGCAAAATTTTAAGAGAAAATATAGATGACTTGTATGAGTGTTTGACAGCATACTCGAAGTCATCCTGAGCATTATTGATTATAGGGATGAATTATACGATAACCATAGGCCAGGGTTCTAAGAATGTTGCTTTGCATACATTCGACCTATCCGAACGTCAGAAATCATTGCTAGATGATAACTTCGATTGGTATAAAAATTGATTCATGTACTATTGGCTTAGGTTTGAACCTATGGGGTCATATACATTAGAGCTTGTAATCTGATCGGATGGTTAATCGATGATTAAAAATTATTTCGAGGTCAAACATTCAATGTGATTGATATTTGACCTAATACAAGTATTGCAGGAGGATCAATTAGCAATTAGATTGCTAATTGACTCAATTTGATTGAGCAATGAAGCTAAAATTAAGTCTAATTGAATTAAATTTAATTAAAATTAGTTTGGATTTAATTAGATTAAGTCTAATTAATTTATTGGATAAGCCAATTGCAAAGGAAGAACAATTCTTTGTTTGATTAGGACTTGAATGCACCTAATTAACTTAGGATTTAAATCTTGATTTAATCTAATTTAATTAAACTTCTAGTTGAACTAGGATCATTCTTAATTATATTGCATTTAATCTAATTTAAATAAAATTTAAATTAAATTTAAAATAAGTTTGATCAAGTCAAACAAGAGGAGTCCCAGTTAGACTGGGACTCTCTCTCTTTCACTTACGCCTATGAAAGCCCACACCATATTTTAGTTTTAATTTTTTTTCTATGATTTCTATGCCTAAGAAATGATTTTCCACACCCCATTATCTCAGAAATTGGATTTAAATTTGATTTGATCAAAATTAGAAGGAAGTTGAAAATTATTTCTTACTTGAAAGAATCTTCTTTGATCCAAACTCCTCCCTCTCTTGTGCGCCAACTCTACCCATATCCCTCTATCTTATTTAGCCCTTTTTTTCTTAATTTTGTGCATAAAAATCAGTGGTTACACAAAAAAATAAGTAGGAGGGGCGTCCAAGAGTTGGACGGCCCATAGAAGTCCTCCTTTGACTAGGTTTTGACCTAGTCTTGCAATAAAAGATGGATGCCTCTTATGAGATGGTTTTAGGATATAAAAAATCTTAGAAAAATTATGAAAAATCAAAAAAGAAGGAGGAGAAGGCATGAAGAATTTATGGTGCCATGATTCTTGGAGAAGAGTCCTCAATTAAGACATTAAATATTGATATCTTGAAGAGATAAGGTAAGAGAAGATTGTCTTCTCTTATAATTCTTTTTATGTTTTTGTCTTTCTATTTTATTTATGATTTTTATATGATAAAAATCTAAGAGAGAGAGAGAGAGAAAGGGCTTGAAGAAAGATGGTGCCAAGATTCTTAGAGAAAAGGTCTTCATCTAGATATCAATCGTTGATATCATGAAGGTACAAAGGTAAGAGAAGATTATCTTCTCTTTGTTTGCTTTTAAGTATCTTCTTCTTTATTATTTTATATAATTTTTATATGATAAAGATCTGAGAGAGAGAGAGAGGGGAAGAGAGTGTGGAATCTATGCTCCAAGGTGTTGGGGCATGGTGATCCTTTTTGGACATGATCTGATCATGTCCTGATGCGAGAAGAAGAAGAGAAGAAGGTCTTCTCTTAGAATTTTCTTGAGAACCCTTCTTCTCAATTTTATTTATGAGATTTTTATGAGAAAAATCTGAGGATGTGATATCTAAAAATTAAAAAAAAATTTAGAGAAGAAGGTTTCCTCTGATCCTAGCATAGAGGTGTTTTCAGGACATCAACTGTTGATGTCCTGAAGGAGAAGATTTATCTTCTCATAGAATTTTTTTCATATATCTTTTTATTTTCTAATTTATAGGAGATCCAAGGGTTTGATTCCTTCCTCATTTCTCCTCATGTTCTTCACCTCTTGGATTATCTAAGAGATCTGAAGAACATGTATTTGATTAACCATCAAGAAGAATCTGTGAGAAACTAGCACTTCGAGCGGATCTTCGTTCGACGAACCTCCGATCTATGTTATAGATTCATGTGGATCATCTATAGAGGTCGGATGCATGTACGGCTTCAAAGATAACAACGGATTCAACCACAAAGTTCTGGATCCATGCAAAGGTAAGAGATCTGATCTCTTGATGACCTAGATGTGATCTAGGGTTAGATCTAAAATTATTCTAAATCTAGATATTGATATGATCAATACCACTTATGATTAATTTATTTTTAGATTTATATTTGCATCATAACATGTTATAGATCTTTGATGTAGGATTTTATAATTTGATTACATGCATGTTGTAGATTAAATAGTTTAATCTATGTCTTCCGCTGCTCTATATTTTAAAAAAATTTTAAAATCTATGCATGAAATCCTGCATATTTTTTTATCAAGATAGCCCCTTTATATCACTTCGTAACTTAACTGAAGGTCATGGTGAATATGGAAGATAGAAACCTAACAGAGGTATATTGTAAATATAAATAACTTTATAATGGTTGATTAATAAATATGGATAAGGAATTTAATATGCAATATTAGCAAAATTCTAAATATGATATGCAAAAATAATTTATAATAAAATAGTAATTTTAAAACTATAGGAGATTTGAAATTTAGGGAAAAAAAAATACTAGTAAAACTAACACTTGTTATATTACAAGCATCAAAAAAGGACAAGAGGTGGCAACTATCTAAATCCACCTTATATGTTAGGTGATGGCAAATTTGGTTATATTAACAACCACTACTATAAACATTGCAATACAGTCTTAATAGAATAAAATTATGAGGCCATATATATATTATGCTACTTTAACATGAGCATATATGACAATGTGTGGGAAGAGAGTGAAATGGAGGGAAAAGGGAAAGAGCTGACTAGGGCTTCCTCTCTGGTAAAGAAGAAAGTTGAAATTGACCTCGATCAGATGGGAAGGCTAGGTCTTCCTCATCGAAGACCCTCAAGGGGTCAAATATAAAGAAAAAAGGGACGATTAAGTCGCCTTCAAGGGAGTCCTCTTGCCCTACAGGAGGCGGTCCACCATAGAAAAGGCTGAGGTTGGAGTGGGTTTCCTTGACGACCTTCACAGCAATACCAAAGATGACTGTCGAATGGGAAAATGACTTATCCCCAAGAAACTCTGACCATTTTAGTCTTGATCGCTCACAGGATGGGGGCAAATTATGGGCACACATGGTATAGGGAGTTCAGCATTTCAAGTAGAAAATATCGAGAGCTTTAGAAGATGAGATTGCTGCCTTGGAACAAATGTTTACTCAGATAGTGACCTTTTCAGAGGAGGAGATTGAGCAAGCTTTAGTCAAATGAAAGAATGCTCTAGTAGGTAAGTTTCTTGGATGCGGATTTGCTCTTGAATATGTGCAAAAGGAGATGAAAATCAAGTGGAACATACTATGTGATTTCCATTTTATTTGAGAGATTGTTGATTTTTCAATGTCCATCTAAGGACAAAGCAAGAATACTCCAAAAAGGACCATGGTCCTTAGCAGGTCAATCATTGGCTCTAGAAACTTGGAGGCCACAATTTCAACCAGGCAGAGACACATTCTGATACACTCGAATCTGACTCAAATTGTCTAATTTACTACTAGAGTTATGGGATAAGGAAATGATTATAAAGTTGGCATTAATGGGTGGTACACGCGTGTATCTTAATGAATGGACAGCATCTTCTACTCAAATGGGATTTGCTTGGGTCTGTGTCTTTATTGATATTACAAAGAATGTCTACACACCCAGAAGCTCGGGTAAGGATGAAAGATAATTTTTTATGATAAAGATTCACCTATGAAGAGCTACCTGAATTGCGTTATGCATGTGAAAAGATCGACTAAATCATAGATACTTGTGGCCGTGCAGTGGCTCAAGGGCCTAATTAATTTATGGCCCTTGGATCCAGACAGCTAGAATTCCTGTTGCTTTTGTTAAGAGAATGAAAATCAAAAAGTCCCAAATCCATGCAGCTCTAGCTGGTGGATGTTCAATCTCATCATAGACTTAGGTCAGGAAAAAACTATAAGAGGTCTCCACCTAAGACCCAGTTGACTGCTAAAATAGTATCAATGGTGGGTGTTGCATCCAAATATTCTTCACTAATGAGTCTTTCCTTTTAGCAGCCTTAAGAAATATAGGAGATGGAAATCACTGAATCCTTAGTGGAGAAAGCTGGAAGCAAGAACAAAAGGAAGCGCTCATCACCACTCAACTTAGGGCAGCAGAAGCCACCTTCAGACTCTCCACCACAAACCAAAGTATTGGTTCTGGAAGAGATACAAAGCAAGCCTATAGATAACAAAGAATCTATAATTTAGTTGTACTTCTCAAAGTAGCAAAGCATTGTTGTGAAAGTGTACAAAGAGGTTCGAAAACTAGTGAGAGAGACAGGCTGATCCACAACCCATGGCAGAGGATGAAAGGCAGAGATAGAAGACATCACATGAAGTCATAAATATATCTCAACTTCCTTATGGTGGTACTTCTTCCCAAACTCATCAATCTCATTTTCATCACTTGTAGTATAGGTTGGAACAAATAGCTAGGCTACATAATATTCCTTCTCACTTGGCAGAATCATCCTCTAGTACTAGCACCTTAGGGTTGAGTCTACAATACTTAGAGAGGTAGCTAGGGTTTATCCAGGCCTAGATGGTCCATGTGATTTTTTCCAATGAAAGTTATTGCATGGAATTGCAAAGGCCTACTAAACCCCCCTTTGTAAATCATAGTAAGCTATGATTAGGCAACATAAACCTGATGTGTGTTGTTTTTTTTTGAAACAAGGCTCTCTTAGCAAGCCTTTCCATGTATTAATAGATTTATGGGCCCATCATGGAATGTGTATATGATTCTGGGTAGAGATTTGCCAGGAGGTATTATTGTCCCCTAGAAAAAGAGCTACGGTGTGTGCAGTTCACTCATGTTGACTGTCAAGGGGCCTTTAGCCTCTTTACTACATAGAATGGGCTCACATGGGTTCTTGAGCTATTTACGCAAGCACTTGTGGGCTGGAACGTCGCAACCTATAGGAAGCAATCAAATATGTTCTATCTTTACAAATTTCTTTACTCTTAATGGGTGACTTTAATTGTGTTTTGCAAGCGGAGAATAAAATGAGAGGTAAACCCTTCTAGGTGGATAGGGATATTTTGGAGTTTAGAACCTTTCTTCGATAAATGGGCCTAATTGATTTGGGGTTCTAGCGATCTAAATTTATCTAGTGCAATAATCAATTAGGTATGGCTAGGGTTTGGAAAAGGTTAGATCAAGCTTTTGCCTTGGACCAATGGTTGAGTCTGTTTCTTGAATCTACAGTATTGCACTTAACTCATTTTGCTTTAGACCATTGTCCCTTATTACTTGACATATCTAATAGAAAACCCAGTGGACCAATGCCTTTTCGCTTTGAGAAGATCTCATTGATGTATGAGGGCAAGAGGTCGCACAACAAGCTTAGAAATATGATGGGAACCTTCCTTTGGTACTGTTCAAAATTTCAATGCTACTGCATAATACAAAGAAAGCCATCAATAAGTGGAAACACAATGTGGATCACTTATTTTGGCAAGGGCAGCAGATTAATGATCAAATTTATCACTTGCAAATGAAAGAAGTTCGAAATGATGGTCTTTTGGACATAAGTATATGCATCTCCTTGCTCCACTCTTGAGCATACAAGAAAAATTTGCTCTTGCAAGAAATCTTTTGGATGCAAAGTCACGAACCAACCTCAGGAAGAGGATGCAAATCTGCAATACATTCATACAACAATTATGTTACGAAAGAGAAGCAATTGAATTTGTTTTTTAAAGAATGAGCAAGGAGAAAGGGTAGAAGATCCTGATACTATTCATAGTTTGTTGTTGCAGCATTTTCTATTAAGATGAATAGCCGATCCAAATATTCAATAAGTAAATCTACCGATAATTGATATGGTTATAATAGATGAACAAAATGATTCACTCACAAGAGCTATTACTGAGAAAGAGATCTTTGAAGCTCTTAATAGTATGCATCCTGATAAGGCACCATGTCCTAATAGGTTTTCGAACTTCTTCTTTCAAAAATTTGGGGGCATTGTTAGAAAGGATATTCTTGCAGCTATCAAATATTTTTTCAAATATGGTATCTTGCATGATTCCTAGAAAAGAACACATATAGCTTTGATTCCTAAAAATTCTAATCCAGGACAAGTGCAGGACATCGTCCCATCAGCCTATATAACATCACATATAAAATTGTGACCAAGCTTCTCATTAATAGATTGAAGCCTATTCTTATAAATATTATCTCTAAGGAACAAGAAGCATTTGTTTAAGGGCAAAGCATTCAAGAGAACATTTTACTAGCTCACGAGATCATGCATTCATTGGAAAGGGCCACTCTATCAAAAAGTTTGATGATATTGAAGTTAGATATCGAAAGAGCATATGATTGAATTTATTAGCCTTTCTTGTTTCAAATTCTCCAACACTATGGCTTTCATGATAAATTTACCAAATGGGGGAAGGCTTGTATCCATACACCTCATTTTGCTCTACTTATTAATGAAAGTTTAACCCAGTGGTTTGCTTCACCTAGAGGTTTGAGACAAGGTTGCCCGCTTTCACCTTATCTCTTCATTCTTTGTCCTAAGGATTTCTTTAAACTCTTACAACATGCTATTCAAAGCAACTTATTAAGAGCTTATCAACCTAGAGGAGGGCCTGTGGTGTTCCATATTCTATTTGCTGATGATTGCTTATTAGTAGCTAGAGCCATTATAAGGGACACAATTATATTAATATCTATCTTGCAGGTTTATTATTCTCTCTCTAGGTAGGCTGTCAACTATCTAAATACCAGGTGATATTTAGTCCATCCACACCTATGGCCATTAAAACTCAAATACGAGACATAGTAAACATTTCTATAGGAGATCTTGAAAATATCTAGGGGTTCCCAATTCTAGTGGGTGCTATTGATCAATAGATTTTAATTTTCTAGTGGTTAAAGTCATGGGTAAAATTTCAAGATGGAAATGGAAATCCTTGGCTATGGCAGGTAGGACTATCCTACTTCAATATGTATTGTCTTGTGTGCCTTTGTACTTTATATTTTGTGTGCCCATCTCTACAGCTACTTTATCCGAGTTAGAAAAGAAATTCAAGGCCTTCCTTTGGGGTCATTCCTCTAATCATAAGGGCTTGCATCTGATCTCTTGGGACCATGTATGCATGCCTAAGGATCAAGGTGGATTGGGGCTGACTTCTTTATCAAGGTGCCATCAAGCTTGCTTAAGCAAGTTGGCAGCCCAAGTTGTGTTACAAACCTACATCCTTATGGGCACAAGTTGTCAATGCTAAACATCATTTCAAGAGTCCCAAGGGCTCTTATATTAAACCAAGACATTGCTCTTCCATGTGAAGAAAGATATGTCAACATGGGCCCTTATTACAAAATCAATTTCAGTGGCTAATTGGTAATAGGCACATGGTTTTTGTGATCAATGACCCCTGGATCACAAATATACCTCTTAACAAATGGCCAACCTTTTTAAGCATGGACAAACATCATGAAGATCTTATGGTCGCTGATTTGATCTCTACTTCCCACACATGGGATGCAAATGCCTTGATGCTCCTTTCTCAATTGAGGTGATGAATTAGATCCTGAATATACCGATTCTCGAGGGATCTTGGCCTGATAAGCTAGTATGGAGAAAGAGCAAAATGTCTCACATCACTATTTTCGACATGTATTTTGTTAATCAACCCACACACACCTTTGACCTTCATATTAATTTCAAATGGGTGTAGAAAATCAAAATTCCACCTAGAGTGAAAATGTTTTGGTGGAGATTATTGTGGAATCAATTGCCTTGAAAATCCATTCTTGCTAGATGTGGAATTATCCCAAGCACTGCTATACATTGTGACATTTGTCAATTAATTGGTGAGGACTATAGTCATGATATTGTTGAATGTTCATTTGCAAATTAAAGAATGTTGTTGGACTCAATTACAAGGCAAAGGCAACCTATTTTTTTGCCCATTTTCTTTGCTGGCACCGGTTGAGCACCTCTCTAGTGCCATGGCGGAGGAATGCCATAAAATTTTGTATGCTTATATTGCCTGGTTAATATTGCAAGCTCATAATGAGCATCTATTCCGACAAATAGAAGAGCATCCTCACCAATTGATTAGAAGAGCTAGCCTTTGTTTATGCTGCAAAATATATCGGCATGCAATCTCAAAATTCCTTGAGCAGCCAGTAAGCACATTAGGATAATCCTTCTCGGCAATTACTGATTCAAAAAACTTCTAAAATTGTGTCATGGATACCTCCTTTCGCTGGGGTTCTAAAGGTCAATTTTTGATGCCTCTCTCAAAAATAACTAGGCAGCAGCTAGTTTTATGATTTGAAATGAATTAGGAAGAATGATAAAAGTAGGTGGCAAGGCTTTATCACCCTCATCAGTGCCTATAGCAGAGCTGACTGCTGCTTGGTTAGGGCTCAAGATTGCAATTAAAAAGCTGCCGGCTGAGCAAGTTTGGCTTGAGGGAGACTCAAACATAGTCATATCTTGGATTAAAAATGCTTCCATTATCAAAAATCAAATACCATCCTATATTGCATGGCATTCTATATTGGAAGGCTTCATATGTGGTGTGTCACATTTCTCACACTTATCATCAGGCCAATCAAGCAGTAGATTTTATGGCCAACCATTCTCGAGATGGAGATGTAATGTGGTCTCAGGAGGATAATCTAGATTCTTCTTTTGCTATCATTGATGGATATCTGTTATAGGAGAAAGGCATAAGATCCATTGGGATCATAGTGCAACCAATGGGAGGAAAAGATGATTGCAAGTTTGTTATATTTTATATTCATATACTCTTCAAATGCCGACAATCATATTAAGGATGGGCTGATGGATCTCTGTCTTGATGCATTTTGCTCTATTGCTTATCAAAAAATTATTTATCTATTGTTAAATAACTGGTAGGGTTTTATAGCATTGAGTTTGTAGGTCATCAGGTGGTGGAATTTGGAGCTATTGGAGTAGAGATTCCTAGAATATAATAGCAAGAAATTCAACCTTATGCATCCATGATAAATTGGCAACTAGATGCCAAGGAGTATTTGACCAAAAGTGAGCTCTTCTATTCTCATACTTGCACAATTGGTTCAGTAATGCTCTAGTTGAAACAGAAAAGGCAATGTATGGTTAGATATTTCAAGCCAGGAAGGAATAAAACATGGAAAGCCCACAGTACTCCAATATATGGAAGAGTAGCCTTAATGATGCAGAATAGTTTTGCTTCCAATGTTTTAAACTTCAGATTATGTGAACTGGGCGAATATGACAAGGACATGTATTTTATTCAGTGGATTTTATTGGCTCGATGGTGTATGGTTGCAGGTAGATGCAGCAAACTGAAAAATGGGAATGAGCTTTCTGTTGTGTATATTACTATTGAATGTTAGCTCCTCAAATATTTTGCAGCGTTGGCTTAGGCCAAAGTTTTTTGAAGCTTTTGTCTTAGGCCAAAGTTTTTTGAAGCTTTTGTCTGGTACTTTATTCTCCAGCAAATGGCAAAGGATGGTTTGGTGCAAGAGTTCTGATGGCTTAAAGGTTTTGTGTTGTTCTTTAGTTTACAAGTTGAGCCTGCATGTCTTTTCTATATTAGGTGAGGAGGAGTTACTTTTATATATGTCAGAGTGTCAGCTATGTAAAATGTAAAGCTACTATAATTTCTTTTAAAGTAAATGCTCCCTTTCTTACCAAAAAAAAAAGAAAAAATATGAGCAGATTCAGAGCTTGGTTGCATAATTCCTCAATTCGATATATGTTAAACTAACATAAGATAGAACATGATGTTACTAGGTAATGTAAAAACAAGGTAGCTAACTAGCACATATTATCTATCCAAGAGAGATAGATGGAGAGAGAGAGAGAGAGAGAGAGAGAGAGAGAGAGAGAGATGCCGTTGCACAAAACTAACATAAGATAGAACATCATGTTCATGGTAACTAGATGATGTAAAATAAGGTAGTTAACTAGCACATATTATTATATACCAAAAAAATCTAGCACATATTATCGATCCACCATGACGGCAATCTTCACATTCCCATAAGGGATTGTCATGTGTAGAGAATAGTTTATGCTCACAAAAGCTAAGCACCTACACCCTTGCAGGCCTCCTCAAAGTTGTAAGGTAGAAGCTGATCATGGAGGAACTTGTCATCCTCCCCCTACTTACTACAACAATATTAAATCATCAATCAAAGTGGCATAAGTCAGTTCCAATGCAGAACACAACATCTAAAGTTTTAACTAGTTTTCATAAAATTAGCTAGATGAAAAGTGTTGGTAACAATGGAAGTACAATAAAATATCAAGTCACACTACTTTGCATTTGAGATGAAAATAAGAGATGATAAAAGTGAGTATTAATATTTTCATTCATCTCTTGATCAAATGGTAGAGTACAAGAGTTTATATAGACATATGATACTTTCAAGTAACCTTACATAAGTAATACATGAATTAGCAATTTTTCTCCACTATTTTCTTCATAAATATGAAGTTATGGTACATTTTACTAGGGGTCAAAGAATCAATCTAAGAATTAACTTCCTCACACCTCTTGAGAAATGACTCCATATATTTATTTCATTTATTGTGACTTAATTATCCTATCACACCAAAATATAACTTATGAAATTAACTATTTAACACCCCCCCCCCCCAAACTTAATTTTCTTCTATTAATCAATCCAAGAAGAGTCTTAAGCTTGAAAAAATGATCCATCCTAAGAAATTTGATAAAGATATCAGCCATCTAATCATGAGGCTTGAGCACAACTTCAATTTCCTTCTTCTTTATATGTTCCCATGTAGAATGAAAGTGAACATCAATATACTTACTTCTTTCATGGTAGACTAGATTCTTAGCCAAATCAATAGTAGACTTTTTATCCATATAAAACTTGATAGCTTTATCTTATGGATCGAACTTGAATCTTCTTGAGTAGCTTTCTTAACCAAATAGCATGATAACCATAAGATGATTCTACCACATACTCAGTTTCATAAGTAGAGAGAGTAATAATTGATTGCTTCTTAGAAAATCATGTGAATATCATACCTCCTATATAAAAACAAAATCTTGTAGTGCTCTTTCTATCATCCAAATCTCCTCCCCAATCACTATTTGAATAACCAACAAGATGAAGGTCATTTGAGGTTGTATAAAATAAACCATGACTAATATACCTTGGATGTAGTGGAAAATTCTTTTGGTGGCCTTCCAATTAGATTTTAATTCTTGTATATGGTGTCTCACTAGCCCAACTCCATAAAAAATATTTAGTCTTATGCATGTCAAGTATCTTAAGCTTCAAACTAAGTTCATGTAGAGGGTAGTGCCAATCATTGTTCCTTCATCATACTTAGATAATTTAATGCCACAATCTATTGGTGTACCAATTAGCTTTCCATCTTCTATTTTGAAACTTTTGAGAACCTCCTCTGCATAAGGTTCTTGAGAGATGAAGATGCCTTCTTTGATTTGTTTCACTTCTAACCCAAAAATGTAAGACATGAGGCTAGTATTCATCATTTCGAACTCTTGAATCATGGTTTGTTTGAACTTTCTAAACATTTTGAGATTATTCTCTATGAAGATAAGATCATCCATGTATAAGAAAACAAGTAGTATATCTCCTTTTATGTTAGTTTTCGTGTGGAAAGCATACTCATAAAGATACTGAATATAGCCATCCTCTTTAAAGTAAGTACTAATCAAACTTTTCCATGCTTTAGGTATATTTCAAGCCATATAGAGCCTTCTTCAACTTCAAGACTTTATCTTCATTCCCCCTTTTATGTATCCCATAGGTTGTTCTAAATACACCTTCTCATAAAGAAAGCCATTCAGAAATGTTGATTTGACATCCATTTGAAAAATTTGCCCACCATTTTATGTTGATAAAGAAATAATCAATCTAATAGTTTCCATTTTGATAATAGGAGCAAATACCTCATTATAATTAATCTCAACTTTTTGCTTGTAGCCTTTTGTCACCAATCTTACTTTGTACTTCTTCGCTTCATCTTTTGCATTATTTTTCTTTGAAAACTTAGTTCACACTAATTACCTCTTTGTCTTTTGGAAGAGTATCTAATTCTTATATATTGTCCTTCTCTATTGCTTTAATTTCTTTATCCATGGCAATTCTCCATTCTTTGTTATGATATGCTACTTTAAACTCTAAAGGTTCATAATCAGAAAGAGGGCAAACAAGTATTTACTCATTTGTCATGCCATAGGGTTTTCTTAGACTTCTTATCTTTTGTGGCTTTGGGCTTTTTTCTGAAAAAGATTATGACGTCAAAGAACTATGATGAGAGGATGGTGATGATGGCGATGAAGATTCTTTAACTGCTATTTTTGCTTCTTCATCTCCTTTGAGTACTTTCATATTTATGTTCCAATTTCAAGTGTCACCTTCATCAAATTATACATCTCTCACATTTAATTTGGAAATGTTTGGATCAAATAACTTGCAGGCTTTGGATCTAGTATTATACCTGATGAAGATGTACTTGGCATTCTTATCATCAAGCTCAGTTCTCCTTTCATCCGATACATGTGCATGGGCTATACTTCCAAAGACTTTCAAATATGAGATATCTAGCTTTCTTCAGTCCATGCTTCTTATTAAGTCTTCTTCTCTAGGCTTCTTATGGGGCATCTGTTCAATGGGTAGATGGCACAATCCACTACCTTAGCCCATAATTCTTTAGGTAATTTCTTGTACTTTGGACAATAATAAGAATAGTTCTATTCTTCTTCTAGGTGACATCATTTTGTTGGGGATCATAAGGAGCTATCAAGGGATGCCAGTGGCTATACTCTTCACAAATGTCTTCAAAGACTTTGGATGTCAACTCACAACCTTAATTAGATCTCTTGGCTTTGACATGGAGCAGCCACTTTGGTTCTCTATATATGTTTTGAACTTTTTGAAAACACTAAACACCTTAGACTTTTTCTTTAAAAAGTACACCCATGTCTTTCTAGTATAATCATCAATAAAGCTAAGAAAATAATATTGCCTACCAAAAGATGAAGGCAAGATAGGTCCACACACATTAGTATGGATAAAATCAAGTGGTCTCTTTGCATGATAAGATGCCTTCTTTGGAGAACTCCTTTTGGATATTTGCCAAGAATACAACATTCACAAAACTACTCTTGATGATCTATATAGGGCAACCTTTTCATCATCTTTTTACTTGATAATAACTTGAAGCCACCAAAATTGAGATGTCCAAATCTCAAATACCAAAACCAGCTAATATCTTTCACGAATGCATTTAGGCACATAGCAACTTCATACTTGATGTTTAGCATAAAGATCCAATTTTTTGCCATCTCAATATTTGTAATTAACTTATTTCTTTGATCCCTTATCAAAAGACTGATTTTTCATATGTATATCATAACCTTTTTTTAAGAGTTGTCTCATACTCAAAATATTATTCCTCATATCCGATGCATAATAGACATTAGAGATAAATTAGTGGTTTCTATTCTTCAAGAGAATCAGGATTTTACATTTTTCTTTTATCAAAACTTTCAATAATTCTTTGAAAGTTACTTAGCTGCCCATTGTTTCATCTAGTTCCACGAACTTATTTATTTGGCAACATATATAGTTGCTTGCACTGATATCTAGGAACCATACATCTTGCTCACCAAACTCATCCTCATCATGTGCGGGCAAAAGAAAAGGCTCTCCTTCTTCATTTTTTTCCACAACCTAGTTATCTTTCTCTTTAATTTGGTTAGAATTATCATATTAATATTCTAATATAAAGTGACCAAACTTCTTATAATTATAATAATAAACTTTATATTTGTCATATATTTTAAAAGAACCTCTTCTTGTTCTCTTTTGGAGTCATCTTCATCATCATGGTTACCATGTCCACCTTGTACTTGGCTACATCCACAATCTCTACCTTGACCTCGACCACGACCTTAGCCATGATACCTATTGCTTCTTTCACCTCCTATAACTTCCTATCGTTCTTTCAAAGAGAGTTTGCTTTGAAGGACATACTTTATCGGATCTTACCGCTTCTTTTGAAGTCTTTGCTTGCAAGCTTGGAGAGATCCCACAAGTTCATCCACAGTCATTGATTTTTGGTCCTTTTGACTCTTTAATGGCCACCATAATATCATCAAACTTGGCATCTAAGGAACGTAGAATTTTCTCTATAACTTGAGTATCATTCATCATCTCACCATTTTTTCTTAATTGATTTACCATAGCTAACATTCTTATGAAGTACTACGAGATGGACTCTTGAATCCTTTATTTGTAAGGCTTTAAACTCACCTTGCAATGCTTGGAGGCAAACTTTATTCACCTTCTTAATACCTTTGTAGGCATTTTGCAACATTTTCCATGCTTGCCTAAAGGCAGTGGTAGCAGCAACTTTCTCAAATGTGGCTTTGTCCAAGCTTTGGTAAATGATGTAGACTTTTAATACCTTTGATTCACCATTAGAGTGGTCTTATCTTGAGGCTCAATAAAGCCTCTATCAACCACCTTCCAAAAGTCTTCTGAGCTAAGCAATGCCTTCATTTGAATATTTTAATTCTCAAAATTATTGGTGAGATGAGGGATTGAAAAATATTGATTTGCCATTTTCTTTTCTTCTATGGCTTTGATACCACCATGTTGGTGACAGAGAAGCACAATAGAATATTAGGTCACACTAATATATATTTGAGAAATAAGAGGTGATAAAAGTGGAAACCAATATTTTCATTTATCTTTTGGTCATGCCAAAATGGTGGGGTACAAGGATTTATATAAACACATATGACCCTTCAAATAAACTTACAAAAGTTATACATGAATTAGCAATTTTTTTCCAGTATTCCCTTCATAAAATACTTAATGATGTTACATTTTACTAGGGTCAAAGAATTAATCCAAGAATTAATTTCCTCACACCTCTTGAGAATTGGTTCCATATAATTATTTAATTTATTCTGACTTAAATATCCTACCACACCAAAATATTACTTATGAAATTAAATTTAGCTATTCAATAAAAAGAATGTGTACATGGAATCACAGGTTCTATTAGAGTATCTCTTATCATTTTTCTCATACTAGAAGTAAGGTGATGATGTCTTGGCAACAATGCATGAGATTCATGTTGGGTTAAGATATTTTGCAACATGCATATTTCAAAACTTTTTTCAAAAAATTAAGCATCAGAAGATTAGATTAAACTATTTAATCTACACATGCATAGATCTATTCTAACACCAACAGATTTAATTCATATGATGAAAATAAGCACATATACAAGATCTAATTTCAAATGAAAATAAAATCGATAATCAAAACACCTACCTAAATCACTAATTCCTTCTTTTAGGTCGGATCTAAAAATATCTCAGGTTCTATCAAAGTCGCACATGCGTCCGATCTCTATGGATATCCACTCGAAACTCGATCTAAGATGCTCCTTCTTCATATCCTCTTTCTTTAAGTCAGATCTTTCAAGCATATGATTAGCCTCCATGGATAGGATTTGGATTAGCTGGATCTTTCTTCTACTTTTCCTGGATGTAGATTTGAATCACGATCGGCTCGAATCTACTCAGATATGCTCAGATCAGTAGATGATCTACTCAACTCCTTGAGCGAGAGGAACTAATGGACGGTCCAACACCTTGGGAGTAAGGGAGAAAGAGAGGAAGAGAGTGTGGGATGAGGGGAGGCTTGAGAGAGTGGAGGGCATGCGATCAGATGGGGTGGCAGTAATTTAGCGTACAAAGATTATGCTTCACTCAAAAAAATCTGATTTTTCTTATGAGGTTTAAATAGACCTAGAGTCCTTCTACTTTAAGTCATTGACTTTTTAACTACTTAAAGCAAAAGGTCTCTTCCTTCTAGTGCCCAATCCACTCTCTCTTTAGAAAACTCATGCACAAAAAATCAAGATAAGGGGGTGCCAACTGTTGGCACCCCTTAGACCTTATCTGATGGCGGCATGCGCCCCTCTGGAGTTTACCCAGATGGGGTGTGCACCCCATCTCATTGCACGCGTACACTAAGGGTGCATGCCCCTGGTGTCTATCCAAATAGAAAGGGGGCGTATGCCCTTAACTGGATCTTATCTAGAGGTGCATGCATCCCTCTTTCTTTGCTCTTCTTCTTGTGAATCTCAGAGAGGGGGCACCAACTTTTGGCACCCCATCATTCTTACTCTAATCCACGAGCTAGTGAAAAAAATAGATGGGACTCATACTTTGACTTAATCAAAATCCTATCTAATAGGATGGCCAAATCAAAAAGGATTGGGTTTAACCATGTGCTAGCATGGTGCTTCTAAATCCAATAGAATTTCTTCTAATCCAATTGAAACTTTATAAGTCCAATTGATCAATCCAAGATCTAATCTCTTTATTATGTGATCCTATAGATTCAATTTTATCTGGTAGTGAGATATACTATGATCTCCATCATAATATCATCGAAATAACTTTTAATGGGTTGGAGCAATTCTAACTCACATCCATCAAGGATCATCGATCCAGAATGATCTGAGTGAGTTTGCACAATCCACCAATAATACCTAGTAATATATAGTGGCAATCCAGTAGAATCGAATGATTAGAATCCTTAGATGTGTTATTGTGTGATTCAGTTTCTCTATCGTGAGTTTCGACTAAGATAGAGAATATGAAAACTCATTAAATCCCAACATCTACCATATGAAAGATTCAATCAACTCAAGTTCAAATCATGAAACTCATGAAAACTCTTTTTCATCTATCACTTTACTGTGACTACAGACTTAAAGACTTAGCTTTTTAAATCTCATAGAACTACTCCTTATCTACTAAGTTTAATAGATTCTATCTAGATGTACACCCTACTCCTACAATAAATCTACTATAACCAACATACACTATAAGGACCCAAATAGACCCAAATGGTCAGAAGATCATTTTTATGTATAGTCAAACTACAGCAACTTTACTGTGATCAGCCGAGACACCATAAGTCAAGAAACCATTCACACTACTATAGCATTGAAAAGATCATTGACGAATAAGTAGACATCCATGCGATCTCTCATATGGTCATGCTTGGTATCGATGTTCTCCAACAACCATCTATACTCTCACTCAGTATCCTCATGCTGTAAACTAGATATTTGTCTATCCCAAAAAAAATGATCCATGCACTGATCTAATTGAATCAATCACTATCCCCATGATGATCCATCGATCAAAAATAATTTAGAAATTAATTACATATATATTTAATTCTCAACTCTGGAGAATATGTTACAATAAGAAATTAGACTATTAGCGATGACTAATTGCCATCACTAATAGATATTTTGCCATCGCTAATACTATTAGCGATAGTACTCCATCGCTAATTAGTGGTCGAAAAAAATCTAGTTGCTAATTTTGACTATTAATGATGGGTTACTTAGCCATCGCTACTACTAGTTATTAATTAGTGACGATATTAGCAATGGCTATATTCTATTCCTATTTATTTTTTAATTTTTAAATAAAATATTAAAAAAATTTAAAAATAATTAGTGATGATTTTTTCATCGCTAATGCCATCATTAATAATTATTAGCGATGGCTTAAGCCATCTCTAATTTCATCAATAATAGTTAATTTTATTTTTATTATCTATTATTTTATTATAATATCAATATAATAGTTACTATTTTAATTTTAGATAATTTATGATAAATAATAACATTATAACTATTGTAATGCCCAATAACAAATTTGGTAGGAGCACATAATGTATGAAAATTCCTAGCTAGAAATGATGGATGACATTTGAGTTGGTTTTGGCTTTATTATTATTACTAGCAAGTAACCCATGCTGTGTTGTGGATTTAATTAAATAATAGAAAAAATTGGTAGGAAGGTAAAGATAAGCAAAATTTACAACTGTATTGAACATTAGATGATTTGCAAATATACTGATAAATTTATTTGAAATGATCATTAAGGGATCTAGTTGTAGATGATATGTAGATATAAAAATGTTGTTTCTTCTTACAAAAATGTAATTATAATTAACACTTTTTTATTTAGATTATATGATATTTACATGATATCTAGTTTGTTTGAATGATCATTCAATGAAAAAACTACTATTAATATTTAAGATTGTTGGTTTAAACCTATCCATGAGATTATTAACCATGAACTCATCCCCTACAAAGCACTGAAACATCATATTGATTTATTAAAGATAGACAACCTACAACTTTTCTTATCAAATATATCTATTTAACAACCCATCGACCAAAAAAAAAAAAAGTGACTTGTGCAAATCTTGTAACCCACTATAGAAAATTGTAGAGAGAGAGAGAAGAAACAACATTATTCCTATTGATAGGTCCGATAAATTTATCATTATCCAATAGTGAATGGAGCGACGATCGACTAGACATATCTGAAAAGAGAATAACAAACCTATTAGTATATGAATTGGTTAAGCCTAAAGATATGGACTTTAGTCTAAAGATTCTTCCATTATTTTATATAAATTGGTAGCCTCTACCTCCAATTCAAAGAATTACCTTAATCTCTTAGTGAGTATTAAAATCCACAAAAACTGCATACGGGCCCAAGAAAAGCTTTGGCTAACCCATGTATATTTATGGATAGGTTCGTAACTAATTATTTCTCCAAACAACTTTTAGCAATCAATTTTGCCTCAGATACATTTCAGTAGGCTAGGACCTCCAATGAAAGTCTCGATTAGGTCTAACCATTAACATGAACCTACTCGATGGATCTAACTGGCGAATGATTAGGCTCGAGAAAAGCTTTGGCTAATCCAACCATTTATCAGATAGCCTAATAGAGTCATTATATAATAATGATAATTTTAATATTCAGATGAATACCAGGTGTAAGGCACCTCAAATATTTATCTAGATAATTTGATCTATTACCATCCATCTTAATGGAAGGCTATGATCCTGTTATCTCCATAATAATTTTATTTTATAGATCTAATAATTTAAAAAATTTAATTAAGTATTTAGAAAAGTGAAGGAACGATTAACCAACAGTCAACAATTCTTTCACTAACTTCACCAAATCTTAAAGAAGACTAACGACCAAGCTGGTTAAGAGGCACCTAAATCAGTCATATTAATCAATCTTAGTAACTTGGGTCACCTCGAATTACCAATGATCTAATCAAAATGTAATCCATCAAGTTGGCTAGGTAAGTGAGATTGGTGGAAGGAATATATTATCCAATTAACATTATTTAACTAGTGGGATTGTATGTTAGTATATCGATACACTACCACTGGAGATTATATGTTAGCATATTGATATCCTATCAATAGAAGCTATATATTGCCACTCTGCTATTTTAAGCTCATTATAACCTAGCCATAGGATATTGATGGAAATCGTGCAGGATTCTAGGCATGCAACTCAAAATTTTTTCGAATTAAATATGCAGCAAAAGTTAAAATTAATCTAATATTAATTTAAGGCATACTATGATTAGATCATATAACCCTACACATGGATCTAGACATGTATATATGCAATAAAATATTAAATGCATTCAATCAGCAAATCATATTTTCTGATCAATTTGTGTTCAGAATATAATACCTAAGTATGAGTAGACGATCTCCATAATCCAAAACTGTAGGAAGAAGTTTTCGTATCGCACTGCAGCCACACACTCATTTGACCTCTACGGTGAGTCCACATGGAGCTCCTGGTTCCAACCAGCTCCATCAGAGTGCTAGCTCCTTGTCGGAGCCTTTAGCAGCTGATCTTCATTGATCCAAATGATGACCTTCTTTCTGATCTTTTAGATGCTCCAGAAAATCAGAAGATGGACTTCGAAGGATAACAAGGTCATGTATCAAGTTTGGTGATGATCGGGCACTCACAGTGCTCAATCTCTCCACCTGAACCCTGAGTCCCAACTCAAGTGTTTCACACACCCAAAAAAACTTGACACTCAAAAATGCTCTCACGCCCTCTCTCTAGGGTTTCTTCCCATGAAACAAATTTTCATGGATAGAGGGACTCTCCCTTTTCGAATACCCACTTCAAAAATGCTTTTCAAATAAGTGACTAAAGAGAGAAAAATTAGAAAATGGGCATGAGAGGAAAGTTAGCACAAGTTTTTAGTTTCTCTCTCTGGACTTTTCCATACACAAGAGATAGCGCACCTCTCTGCACTTCTCTCTCTCAGAAACCCCTCATGCTAGCCACACTCAAAATTATTGAATGTCCAAAAAAATTCTCTTAAAAAGAGTGACAACTAATGGGTATTCCACATGAATCAGGATAAGATAGATGGTTAAACTTGTTTCAACCAATTGCCGCTTAAATTTAAATTCAAATGGCCACTTATCCTATTCCAACTTCCCATTCATGTGTGGGTGTCACATAGAAGGACTCTCTTTCTATACGCCTATGCTGAAAACACATAGAAAAGTATGACAAAATAAGAATGGCATGGAGAAGGGATAAGGGAGAGAAGTTAGAGGGTCAACCAACTGCTTTGAATTCAAAATTCAATTTCAACCTAATCTGATCCAAGGCTTGGATCAAGTCAAAGGCAGTAATAAGGGGGGCATGCACACACCAATCTACATGAGAAAAACTCATGCAAAACCCAGAGATGCATGGAGAATGGTGTGGAAAAGTCAAAGCTCCATGGCGTAGGAAGAAGGAAAGTTTAAATTCAAACTTACTTTGAATTAGTCCAAATTGATTTCAACCAAACCAATTTTTCAGATCCAATTAGAATAGGTCAAACCTAACTAAATTAGACTTAATCCAATTAAATAAATTTTTAATCAAATTAAAGATTAATTAGGTCCATCCCTTGATCAAATCAGGGTCGAATCTCCCATAGTGATTAGGTCATCTCATGATCTAGTCGGATTAAATCCAATCGAATCAAATTCAATCAGATTTGTTCAAATCCTCATCGTTCAATCAAATTAAGTTAATTAGCAATCTAATTGCTAATTAATTCTTCAATAATATTAGAATCTCAATCGGATGGGTGTCTAGGCAATCGAGTCCCATCTACATGAAACTCTTAATCAAAGAGTCCCAAACCAGTGGGACTCTTAATCGAAGTATCCCAAATGAATGAAACTCATGATCATAGAGTCTCAAACTAGTGAGACTCTTGATCATATAGTCCCAGATAAGTAGGACTCAGAGTTCTAGTCCAGTAGGACCTATGAAGATAGAGTTCCAGTCCAGTGAGACTCTTGACCATAGAGTTCCAGACCATTAGGACTCTTGATCAGCCATCAGATCAAGTAGGAACTCCTATTGTATGTGACCCTATAGGTTCGAATCCTAAGTTGGTAGCGTATGAACTAATTTTCTATACTAATTAATGTGACCATCTAGCAATGATACTCGACGTCCGAATAGATCAAATAGTTGCAATACAACATCAATGAACCTATGGCATATGATTACCGTATAATTCATCCCCTTGATCTCAATGCTTAAAGGATGATCTAAGATTTACTGCCCATCCTAAAAATCATCCACATTGTATTTCAAAATCTCAACATCCATCATATGGACCACCCTGGTTGAGATTTTGCTAAATTAAAATATAGTGATGCACTTGCTCCAACACTTGAAGAGGTCAATCCCATCTTCACTTATACACCGACTTCATAAATACTTGGCTGCACCCAGTAACCTTCCATCACTAAATTAAAAATTTAGATAGTCTGGTACCAAAGTACAATGAGTTACTTGTAAGTCACCATGGTGATCTCAGGTCTAAGGGATATTTATATCCATATCCTTTATGAGCAACTCTTGGTAGCAGAGAGCTCCGCAATTAGATCATATTCAGTGAAATATATCCCTACACTTCATCTGTATGCTATACTAGTATCTCCATACTTCTTGGTTAAGAAGACAACTAACAAATATGGCATGCAATGATCTACACTCGATAACGTTGTTATCTTGAGTAACAACGTATCATTTAGTCGCAAACAAGTTTAAGGACTAAACGATAAATCTTTCTTTATCGAATCTAAATAGTTTTAAGGACTTCATCACAGAATAATTTATTATAAAAAGATGCATAAAGTGATGAAATTATCATAATAATAATTTTATTTACTTATAATTTAAGTATAATTTTATAATCAGCATAACTATCTATAATTTAGATGATTGGCTTTAGGATACAATACTCAACAAACTTTCACTTAGACTAAAGCCAATCAGAACAGTTTCGAATATCCATCTTTCAATTATGATTATCGAACTCTTTGATTTTGATGGCTTTAGTTAATGGATCGACCATGTTCTTCTTTCTATCGATCTTTTGAAGCTCGACGTCACCTCATTCTACGATCTTTCGTATAAAGTGGTAGCAATGTAGAATATGCTAGGTGTACTGATATATCTTGGGCTCCTTCGCTTAAGTTATGGCTCCAGTGTTGTCATAATAAAGTAGAACTGGACCATCCAAGAAGGATGTCACTTCCAACTCATTGATGAATTTTCACAGCTACACAGTTTCCTTCGTAGCATCGAATGCCATGACATACTCCACCTCACATACAAAATCGACCATAGTGTGCTACTCGAAACTCTTTCAGTAGACCACTCTACCATTCAGGATAAACACATAACTTGACATTCTCTTACTATCATCATGATCTGATTAGAAACTAAAATCAGTATATCTCATAAGTTTCAAGTCAGCATCTCCATAGATGAGCCACTGATTTTTGATATTTCTCAAATATTTCAGGATTATCTTCACAATCTTTCAGTGATTCTCATCCAAATCAGACTGGTATTTGCTCACTACCCCTAGAAAGTATGCCACGTTTGATCTCGTACACGTCATGGTATACATAATAGAATCCACTACCGAATCATATGGTATTCTACTCATACGCTTTCTTTTTTGAGGAGTTGTCGAACAATCTCTCTTCAAAAAAAAAATTACGTAGCCCATCGAGAGATAACCTTTTCTGAAATTTGCTATGCTGAACCTCTTTAGCACAATATCGATGTACGTAGACTGGGATAATCCAAACAATCTTTTTGATCTATCCCTATAGATCCTCATCCTTAGGATGTAGGAAGATTCTCTCATGTTCTTCATGGATAACTGAGACAACAGCTAAACCTTTATTTCTTATAATATAGGAATGTCATTCTCAATTAAGAGAATATCATCTACATACAGTACAAGAAATACAACTATAGAACCGTTAGTCCATTTATACATGCATGGTTTCTTTTTGTTCTTAATGAAGCCATATATTCTGATCACCTTATCAAAATGCATGTTCCAACTCTACAATGCCTGCTTCAACCAATAGATGGATCTCTGAAGCTTGCATACCTTAGACTCGTCTGCGAATGTGAATCTCTCAGGCTATATCATATACATCTCTTCGTCCAGCTCTTCATTTAGAAAAGCTGTCTTCACATCCATCTGTCAGATCTCATAGTTCAGATGTGCTGCTATCACAAGCATGATCTAAATAGACTTGAGCATTATCATCAGAAAAAACATCTTGTTATAGTTAATACCATAATACTGATAATATCCCTTGGCAATCAGATAGACTCTGTAGGTCTCCACCTTTCCATCTATACTTCTTTTTCTTTTGAAAATTTACTTACACCCAATGGATTTTATCCCTTCAGGTGGATCAACCAATGTCCAAACATTGTTGACCTTCATGGACTCCATTTCAAACTTCATGGCTTCCAACCACTAATCAGAGTTGGACCTCTGCATGGCATCATGTAAGTGATCGGATCCTCATCATTCTCATCGAGTTCAATAGGATCACTATCTCAAACTAAAAAATCATAGTATCTATCCGATTGATGTGAAACTCTACTGGATCTCCTTAACGGTGCATCTACAACAAGCTCTGAGTTTGATCTTATCAAATCCAGTCCTGTAGGTTCATTAGAATTTATCGATTCTTCCATGTCAAACTTCACCAAGCTCAATATTAGAGGCAGTTATTCCATCCATAAGAAACTTCTTTTTCAAAAAGACTATCCTATAATTGATGAACATCTTTTACTCTTCAGTAAAGTAGAAGTAATAACCCCTAGTTTTCTTAGGATACCTATGAATAAGTATTTATCAGACTTAGGTCCAAGCTTTTCTGCCTGTAAATATTTTACATAAGTCGAACACCCTCAAATCCTAAGGTGAGAGACTGTCGGCCTACACACATTCCATATCCCATATGGAGTCTTTGCAACAGACTTGCTCGGAATATTGTTCAAAACATAACAAGCAGTCTCAAGTGCATAATTCCAAAAAAAATTGGCAAACTCGCAAACTCCATCATAGATCAAACCATGTCTAATAAGATTTGGTTCATCCTTTCAGACACACCATTATACTATGGTGCTCCAGGAGAGGTTCATTAAGAGAGAATCTCATTCTCTCCTAGATATGTCAAAAACTTATTAGAAAGATATTCACCTTCATGGTCTGATCGAAGAGTTTTAATACTCTTTCCAAGTTATTTTTTTATCTTATTGCGATATTGTTTGAACATTTCAAATGAATTGAATTTACTCTTCATAAGATAGACATATCTATACCTCGATAGATCATCAATAAATATAATGAAGTAGTAGAACCTATCTCTGGTACATATGTTCATAGGTCCACATACATCAGTATGTACTAGATCCAGAAGTTCAGTGGTCCGTTCATCCTTTTTAGTAAAAGATGATTTGGTCATTTTATCAAAAAGACAGGACTCACAGATAGTCAATAATTCATAATTATCGATGTCCAGGATACACTCCTTGACTAACCTATTTATCCTATTCTTATTTATATGATCAAGTCGATAGTGCCAAAGATAGGCATCGATGATATTATCTACTTTTGGATATTTATTTGATGTGTATATTATACTAATAGACTATGATAATACATAAATACTATTTTTTAATTATTCTTGCATTATTGTAACATCATTCATATTAAAATTATAATATTTTTTTATTAATAAATAATAACTATCTTGGGCTAAAAGCCCAATAGATATTATGTTCATCATAAAAGATGGACAGTAGTGATAATTACTTAAAATGGTATTATTAGTCTTGAAAACAAGCTCAAGAGTACTCAATCCTAGGACTGAAATATTTTTTTTCAACTCCAACATTTAGAAATCTTTCGTCATCCTCAAACTTTCTACCAATTTGAAGTCCATGCAATGAATTGCATATATGAACTAGACTCCTGGTATCTAATACCTAGATAGATTTATCACAGACAGAGAAATTGCAAGGTGTTATCATACAACAGGCTTGCCCAGCAACCACTTACTGATCTTTTATTCAGCCTATTCGAGTCTAGAGGATAATTTTTCTTTAGGCCTGCTTGATTAGGGTCAATGCTAGACTTCTTGAAATCAGGTTCTATAAGCTTGTCACTATCCAATAGTGAGCAGAGCGGACTTACACTAGCTATTTTATTTATCTGAAAGAAAAATATAAGATCATATTAGTACTCGAATTAATTAATCCTAAAGATTTGAACTTTAATCTAAAGGTTCTTTCACTATTTTTTATGAATTGGTAGCCTCTACCTCTAATTCAAGAAATTATACTAACTCCTTAGTAAGTACTAAAATTCACATAGACTACAAATGAGCCCGAGGAAAGCTCTAGCTAACCCATGTGAATCTACAAGTAGGTTCACAACTAATTATTTCTCTAAATAATTTTTAATATTTTAATTTTACCCCAAAAACTAATTCAGTAGGCTATAGCCTCCATTAAAAAGATCTGATTAGGTCTAACCATTAACATGATTGAGTTCGGTGCATCAAACGAATGAAAACTAGATCCAAAAAAAGCTCTGGCCAATCTGATCACCGTTCAGAGAGTGCAACCTGATCATCATTTGATAGATAGTAATTCCAACATCCAGATGAACACCAAGTGTAAGGCATCTCCAATGTCCACCTAAAAAATTGGACTCACTACCATTCACCTTAATGGGAGGCTATGACTTAGTTATCCCAATAACTTTGTCATTTTTAAGAACCTAATAATTTAAAAAATTTAGGTTACATGTGATTTAAGAAAAGAATTGACATTGACCAATTTACTCCCACTGACTTCAATAAGTCAAATCCTCCCACTAACTTTACCAAGTCAATAGATAAGGACTATGATCAATTTCGATCCATAGGC
Source organism: Cocos nucifera (assembly GCA_006176705.1). Lineage (NCBI taxonomy): Eukaryota > Viridiplantae > Streptophyta > Magnoliopsida > Arecales > Arecaceae > Cocos > Cocos nucifera. The sequence continues at coordinate 366,770 of QRFJ01000275.1, read as the reverse complement.
ACCTAATTCAGTCTTATTGATTGAAATCAATCAAATTGATTCCTAGTGACATGGGTCAGCTCGAGTCACTAAGTGATCTAATCAAATCCTAATTGACCATGTCGATCAGGTAAGTGAGATCAGTGGAAGGAATATGTCATTAACTCAACAAAGATTAAATTAGTGCAAGTAGCTCTTAATTAAAAACTGCTGATCTAGACTGTCAAACTTATCTTAGATACCAACTGGTTAATTAGGTTCAATTTGATCAACCTAGTAATTTTGGACTGGACCGCTTAGTCATAAATCAAGTCCATCTTGATTCTTGTTAAAGATATGGACTTGTCCAACTACAACTATTAAAGTTGAATCTAGAGTGTCCTTAACGTAATCTAATTCAATATTTGATTTGATTTAATTAATTACTCTAGTTAAGTCCATTCTTTAACTAATCTTAAGTCTAACCCAATTAATGGACCTAATTTATTTAACCATTTAACCTACTATTTTTGCTTTTATCTTAGGATCTTTAATTCATAATTCTAGACCCTACTAGACAATACTTAGTTCTTTTAATTAAGTTTTGAACTGATGGATTGGGGTTTGGTATTTTAAAAATAATTTTTAAATTTTGAAAGATTTTTTTTTTATTTTCTATTCACTAAATGGGTTGACTCATTTTATAAATGGGTCAGCTCATTTCATAAACAGCAATCCTATTGCTTGTTTCATAATAGAAAATAAAGCATAATAAAATTTAAACCATGAATCTACTTTTTAGATCTAATCTAAATACATTCATGTTTAACTTTCATATTAAAATAATTTCAATAAAGATTTCACTATTCATTTTAATAAATAAGTTCATAGTGGCACCCCTACCACCATAAGAGATCCCCATCGAATGAAAGAAGATGGTCTTTAAACCATACTTATCCCATATGATTGGATGACTTGATGGCTCATTCATCCTCGATTACTAAGTTATCTAGATCAAAACATATTCTATATGCTAGCATTTAATTTTTCTAATTAACATATAAATATGTCAAGCAAACCTAGCTCTAAAACCACTAATGGAAACCAAGCAAGGTTCTAAGCATGCAATTCGAAACTTTTTTGAATTAAATATTTAGCGGAAGCTAAAATTAATCTAGTATTAATTTAAGGCATGCTATGATCAGATCATATAACCCTACACATGAATCTGACATATATATATGCAATGAAAAATTAAATGCATTCGATCAGCAAATCATATTTGCTAACCGATTTGTGTTTAGAATATAATACCTAAGTGCAGGTAGACGATCTCTATAATCCAAAACCACAGGAAAAAGTCCTTGTATTGCACTGCAGCCACACACTCATCTAGCCTCTACAATGAGTCCACACAGAGCTTCTAGTCTCAACCAGCTCCATTAGAGTGCTAGCTCCTCACTAGGATCTTTAACGACTGCTTCGTTGATCTGATTGATGACCTTCTTTTCAATCTCCCAGATGCTCCAAAAAATCAAAAGATAGACTTCAAAGGATGATGAGGTGGTGTATCAAGTTTGAAAGTGATCGGGTACTCATAGCACTCAATCTCTCCATCCGAATCCTGAGTCCCAACTCTAGGATTTCACACACCCAAAAAACCTAACACCTAGAAATGCTCTCATGCCCTCTCTCTCTCTAGGGTTTCTTTCCATGAAATAAATTTTCACAAATAGAGGGACTCTCCCTTGCCAAATATCCACTCTCAAAAATACTTTTTAGATGAGCAACTAAAGAGAGAAAAATTAGAAAATGGGCGTGAGAGAAAAGTTAGTGCAGATTTTTAGTTTCTCTCTCTTTGGACTTTTCAATGCACAAGAGATAGCACCCCCTCTCTACACTTCTCTCTCTCACAAACCCCTCACGCTAGCCACACTCAAAATTGTCGCATGCCCAAAAAAATTCTCTTAAAAAGAGCTACAACTGATGGGTATTCTGCGTGAATCAGGATAAGATAGATGGTTGAACTTGTTTCAACCAATTGCCACTTGAATTTAAATTCAAATAGCCACTTAATCCTATTCCAATGCCCCATTCATGTGGGTGACGTGCAGAAGGACTCTCCTTCAGTGCGCACATGCTAAAAACACATGAAAAGTGTGACAAAATAAGAATGGCATGGAAAATGGATAAGGGAGAGAAGTTAGAGGGTCAACCAACTGCTTTGAATTCAAATTTTAATTTCAACCTAACCTGATCCAATGCTCGAACCAAGTCAAAGGCAAGAATAAGGGAGGCACACACACACCAATCTACATGAGAAAAACTAATGCAAAACCCAGAGGTGCATGGAGAATGATGTGGAAAAGTCAAAGCTTCATGGCATAGGAAGAAGGGAAGTTTAAATTCAAACTTACTTTGAATTGGTCCAATTTGGTTTCAACCAAACCAATTTTCTAGACCCAATTAAACTAGGTCAAACCTAACTAAATTAGGCTTAATCCAATCTAATAAACTCCTAATCAAATTAGAAATTAGTTAAGTCCAGCTTCTAATCAAATCAGGGTTGAATCTTCCATAGCGATTAGGTTATTTCATGACCTAATCGAATCAAACCCAATCGAATCAAATTTAATTAGATTTGATTGAATCCTCATCGCTCAATCAAATTGAGCTAATTAGCAATCTAATTGCTAATTAATCATCCAATAATATCAGAGTTCTAATCGGATGGATGTCTGGGCAACAGAATCTCATCTACATGAAACTCTTGATCAAAGAGTCCTAAACCAGTGGGACTCTTGATCGAAGTATCTCAAATGAATGAAACTCATTATCATAGAGTTTCAGACTAGTAGGACTCTTGATCATAGAGTTTCAAATAAGTAGGACTCAGAGTCTCAGTCCAGTAGGATTCATAAAAGTAGAGTTTCAGTCCAGTGGAACTCCAATCGTAGAGTCCCAGTCCAATGAAACTCTTGAACATAGAGTCCTAGACCATTAAGACTCTTAATTAGCCATCAGATCAGGTAGGAACTTCTATTATGTATAACCTCATAGGTTAGAACCCTAAGTCGGTAGCACAGAAATTAATTTTCTATATCAATCGATGTGACCATCTAGCAAGGATACTCGACGTTCGAATAGGTCGAATAGTCGCAACGCAACATCGACGAACCTATGGCATATAGTTACCGTATAATTCATTCTCTTGATCTCAATGCTCAAAGGATGATCTAGGATTTACTGCCAATCCTAAAAATCATCTACATTATATTTCAAAATCTCAGCGTCCATCATATGGACCACCTCGGCTGAGCTTTTGCTAAATTGAAATACAGTGATTTACTTGCTCCAATATTTGGAGGGATCAATCCCATCTTGACTTACACACCGACTTTACAAGTACTTGACTGTACTCAGTAATGTTCCATCACTGAATTAGAAATTCAAATAGTTCGATACCAAAGTGCAGTGAGTTGCTTGCAAGTCTTTATGGTGATCTTAGGTCTAAGGGATACATATGCATATCCTTCGCTAGCAGCTCTTGACAGTAGAGAGCTCCACGATTGGATCATGTTCAGTAAAATGTACCTCTACACTTCACCTGCATGCCATATCAGTATCTCCATACTCCTTGGTTAAGAGGATAACCAACAAATATGGTACGCAATGATTTACACTTGATAGCATTGTCGTCCTGAATAACAACGTATTATTTGGTCGCGAAGAAGTTTAAAGACTAAACGATAAATCCTTCTTTGTCGAATCTAAATAGTCCTAAGGACTTCATCACAGAAGGATTTATTATAGAAAGATGTAAAAAGTGATAAAATTATTCGAATAATAATTTTATTTATTTATAGTTCAAGTCATCTATAACTTAGACAATTGCTTTTAAGATACAATACCCAATAGATATAATAATAGTTATTGTTCATGGCTATCGATATGAACTGAATATTTTGAAAGAAATTAATTCATTAATGAAAATAAATTTTGAAAGATTAAATTCGTATACATCTTATTTTGATAATACTATATATTTTGAATTAGATTTTAAATTAATATATTTTACATACTTATTTTTAGTATACTATTATTGTTTGATTTATCTAATTAAAATATTTACTAAATTATTGAGCTTATTATTTCATATTTTACTGTTTTTATACATCTTAAGAGCTAAGATGGCATGGAATAATGTTCAGGAGAGTGACTAAAAACAAACCTTTGATATCTTTATTTTATATTGAAAAACTAAAATTTAAAACTTAGCTGTTTAAATATAGATTTATTATTTAAATTTATTTTATAATTTATTTATAATATTCTGAGATGATGTCTTGCTCTTCATGAATATGTGGCAATTGCCGCAACTCCTGATTTGCGATCTCGGGGACGTTACAATTATTAACTCTAGACAAAAGAACATGAAGGAAAAAATCAAGGCTAAAGAGCAAAAAAACCAAACTAAAGAATCCCAGCCGCCAGAAGTTAGTCTCCTCTAGTAAAATTATCTAGTTGGGTTATAAAAAAATGTTTTGATAGCACAATTTGTCGAGTACATGGTGTCAAGTTGATGAAGAACCAGGCCAGCAAGTGGTAAAACTTTAATCCTTACCAGGAGATAGAATCAACTAATCTGACACAAATTTCACCCAAGACCTTATACATCCTAATCAAATACAAATGAAGAAACCAATTTGCCCCTTCCAAACAACAGCAGCTTTCTATTTGTGCATACAGAGGGTTTCATGATGCACAGGATTTTTATATAGCCGTGTGATTCAATTGGATGCCTTCCTTTTTATCTAACAAATAAAAACTAAATCAAGCTTGTTTAAATATAGTTCAGAGCAACAAGCATAGTTTTTGTTAACCAAATAACATATGCATTAAAGCTCTAACAAGCGCATCACATGAAACTAAAATTAACAGTATAACAAGATGGACCAATTCCCTGTTTTGTTCCGTGATCATCAACTGATGCTCTCAAGGTTGGCCAAGAAGAGACGGTCTGTAGAAGCTTTGTGCAATCTCAATCCGTTCACGAGGATCATTCATGGTTTCATCTCTTAATGCTTGAAGAATGGCCTGTGTAGAAACTTCCCTGCGGATCCCAAAGCAATTATCATATGAGCCATGCCTACAACAATCAACTCCAACAGGAAAACAGAAAATTATTCAGATCCTAATGACAATATAAAGTTATCTTTTTCAATCATTTGTTGAGGGAATGTATCCTTCTATGGTAGAAAACGAAAGCAGTGCATGTCCTCTAATGACCTGCTAGCTGAGGAGGCCAAGAGCAGGATGGACATGCATGTGACAACCAGCCAATCAAAATTTATATTACATAGGTATCTCATGTGGATGGCTAAAGGTGCTAAAGGTGTTTCCTTCAATTTTAGTTATAAGATCTTAGGATAGAGATCCCATAAAGTTACTACTGATGTAAGCTAGCTTACAAATCCTATTGATTACAACAAAAATTTGAAAAGAGAAGCGGGGGAAGATGGAGCCCAACCTTTTTATTAGAATTCTGTGAAGTGTTTTAAGGATGGGGCACAGCTCAACTGGGGCGACGGGCTTGTTTTCTTCAAAATGAAGCACGCTTAAGCTGGGCTGACTGAGAAGCTCATAGAATGCATCAACTGCAGAGACACCCTGCATGAAGAAAACAGAAGAATGTGAGTTTGTACAAAGGCATTAAATACAAAATAGTGCCAAATCATGTGAGATACTTAGTTCTGGTTTAGTTAAGCAAGTAAAATGTCTATTGGTTCAGCAAATTGAGATGAGTCAAAAGGGATTGAGTGCAAATATCTCCGCTGATTATGACAATTCTAAGGTACCACAATCAAGAGGCTAACCTGAATCATCCCTTTCCCCTTGATGCTATCACCCATATCAGGACTTAGTTCCCCTTTCGCTAGCATCTGGCCATACCATGCATTGCGTCCTTTTAAAAGGGTTACATAGGTATCAGCTAGTAATGGACCAGCAAGTTTCTCTGGCTGCTCTGACAAAAGATGAGTAACAAATATCATCTCAGAAGTGCAGTGGGCAAAGTACACTGATTTGCTTGTTGCACTCTCATTTGTCAGAGCTGCTACCATTCCTGAAGAAGCAAAACTAAATTCACATAAGCATGATTCCAGGAAGAGATTAAAATAAGCATCTTAAATAGGATAGGTAAATTAAGATGGGGTCATGAAAAGTAAGGGCCTTTTTGGTATCACTTCTTTCACGCAAAATCCAATGCAAGAAATATATTTGGTTCCCTTATTTTTTTATTTTTTATTTTTAGAAGTAACTTCCATGATTTATCAAAAAAAATGGAAGTGAATTTTTTTTCCTTTCACTATTTTTAAAAATAATATTTTGAGTCATGAAATCAAATCGAGTCTCCACTTTCATAATTTATTTCTGCCCTTGGCGACCACTACCTTATCACCTCCACCGACACTTGTTTCACTAGGGAGGAATCAAATAGAGCCTCAGCTCCCATAATTTATTTCTGCCTTTGGCGACTACCACCTTGTTGCCTCCACTTACACTTGTTTCACCGAGAAGTTCCTCCTTCCCTCCCTCCTGCCTCCACTGCACCATCCTCCCAATCAATAGTGCTGCTCTGCCATCAACTGCATCATCAACAACAACAACATGCTACATTGCAATGGTGGGAGAGACCAGGAAGTATGTGAATGTCAAGGGCTACGCTACCCTCGCCAACAATTGTTCGGTAGGTATCCATGAGATGGACTACATGGCATTGCTAATGCAGTTCATGGTATATCTCACATAACCTCCACCACCCGATGATTGCCAGCGGCTGCATGCCTAACATCTACTATGAAAAAAGTATAGCAAAGGGATTTCCTATTTTGAAAAAAAAAAAAAAAAAAGATGTCTTTCTATTTTTGTTGTGAAAAAAGAAAAAAAAAAGCAACAACCAAAGTGGTTTCTGTTGTCCAAAATTTTAGGAAAAATACCGAAACAGAATTTCTATTTTTAATTATTTTGAGAAAGAAAAGTGACAATGATGCCAAATGCATCCTAAGGGTAAGACCATAAAAAAGCACTGAAATTATGTAAGTGGTGAAATGGTACTGAAATAATATCACCTTTTGAGCATTAACCATTATGATAACCAAAACAGTATGGAGTTATAAACATGTTTAACTCCATAAATTAAGAAGTGGAAATTGAAAAATATGAACAATGGAAGGAAATTCACAAGCAGTTTCATTGAATATACCAATCACTGGGATCAAGCAGATCCACCCCAAAAGGGAGTGAAATATTGAACTGGTTCTGGTAGAATCATATACATTTCACAAGTAAATTTGATAGAGTAAAAGTTAAATAGTTTCAAGTTCATAGGTTGGATGAAGCCCAATACTATGATAAGCAGAAGGAAAGTTAAACAGTCAATATATTCATGCCAAACAAATGATTCAACTGAGTTGCTCTTATACCAAATTAACAGGACTATACAAAAGAGTAACATGTAACAGAACAAGAAACAGTTCTCTTTGACTGGACATCGTGAATGCATACATAGAGAATAATGACCAATACTATTTGATATATCTTCTCATCTAGGTCTCCGATCTATTCTTATCATTGATGAATATGGTCGTGTTATTCAATTTAAATTCCTTTTGGCTTCCCCATTCTTTCTGACCTTCAACTCCTTCCTTTCAGCAATCAGTGATAGCTTCATAAACATATAATCATTCCAGCAGTGCCATATGATCCATATGACATGGCCCCGGTCCGAACTTTAGTTAGTCCTTAATGGCAAGTTATCATGATCCACATTGTTAATATTAGAGAGAGGAGAGAAGAAAAATATAGGTATCACAGTAACTCTAAACATTTGTGGAACTGCAACAAATATAAGTAAGCCTGTTTTGACTCTATAACATCTTCAGTTCAGCAATTAAAGAGCATTTAAGTATCACCAACCATAAAACTTTTCCAGAATTGCTGCATAATCAATAATCCTTTTGAAGACCATTATATTTATAATTTGAACAGGTTTGAAGCTCATGAACACAACTCTGCCATGATTCATGGACCATAACAAAATAACAGCTGCTCAATTCTTGCTTTGAACAAAATATTTGACCTATATGAATTCAAGTATCTACATGGAACTTCATACATTGCAGTGGAATCACCTTATATTAGCAATCATTTTCAGAACAACCATAGACATCTGTGTGTAAGCTCATATATCTAGTGTATCAATGTGGTTATCAAATTTTCACCTTCTAAGCATATGTAACATCTCTTCACCATTCACCTTTTGTTATTTTCTTCTTCTAACAACGAGATGCTGAGAGGTATTGAAAATTAAAAATAGAGATCTAAGGACAGGATTAATTTCTCATACTGCATATTCTTTACCATTTATAATCCAACATCATCAGATTTAAGTCCATCCATTTGAGAGAGATATTAAGTTGAGCTGTGAAAACCAATTGGCTGAGTAATTTGAAGTCCATCTTACATCTAACTTTTTATGCATCTTCATGATAACCTGTGTTGTTGAACTTTTTTCTGTGGTTCTTATCATGCTGGCAATTTTCACCATCCTTGGTTTTACACTTTCTTCTTTTATGTGTTCCATTTCCATCATCTTTTCATGCATTTTGCATGATCTTAATCTCTTACAACTACTTGGCTTCCGAATGATTTAGAAAAACAACTCTTTTGATGAAATTAATAGTGCCACATTTTTCCCTCAAATTGAGCATCTCACTCAGTATTTTGTTTTCCTTTTTAATTTTATAATGCATGCAACACATTGCATTATAAATATTGAGCAGAAATGATTTTTCCCTCAAAATCATTGTGACTGCTTCACTTAATACTAGCAGTCTGGGCTCAAATGAATGGTCAATAAACTCCTACCACAAATTTGAAAGTAGAGTATGACCATATATGTTCAACAGTACTAAGGCTGTGCCATAGTACCAGGTTAAAAAAAATACAGCCACCCTTCATTTGTTATCAGGTTACCAAGATAGATTGAAACAGCACCAATTTAAACAAAGAACTATAATTTTACAGACTAAAATCCCCTTATATCTTTAGTAATTCTTTGATCTTCCATATCATTTTTAAAATCTACATAGTTATGAAATTTTGTCATGAACTATATAATTATTCTTCCTCAAGGGTTCTACTTATAAGAGGGTCCTATACAGACATGCACGTTCTTTCTTGGCCAAAGGAAAGTAAAATTTTGAAGTTGAATAATCAATAGATGGTGAGAAAGAGGACTATGTGATATATGATTATTTATGGTAGTTGGTGCTAAAGAAGTGCCTGCTTGTTAAATGATTGCCAGATAAAGGTCATATGGACAACTGATGCATAATATAATAATCGTGATCACTCAAATTGTTTTCTAATGTCTTCCATGGTAAAATTATGTGAGATGGCAAAGTAAGAAATGGCTGGAAGAGAAATATGGCTACAATGCACATTCATTAATCCTAATCTTATTTTTTGCATCATGCAATATCAAGGCATACACTAATTTGGAAAGAAAAGAAATGAAAAGAAAACTCTTAAAACCCAATTCCAAACACAAATGAAAGTTCAGTAATTAACAAAATGGAACAAGAAGTAAGCATAGTCTTATGCAGCAAGCTATACCCCAATTCTAACACCATAAGAAGATAATAAATAGCTTTGGTGGTTCATATATCCTGATAATTTTTTTCAGTGTTATGCAAATGCCAAGACATAATTTAATTTGGGAAAAATATAAATGGAAAACTTTTCCATTTCAAACTCTAAGAGGAATAATATAACAAAACTTCATAGCAAAAAAGGAATGTGAACATAGCAGCAAGCTTTACTGCAACTATAAGCAATGACATGAAGAGGAACTGCTATGCTGGTTCATAACTCCTCTTTTACTGTGTGTTATGCAATGGTACACTTTAATGTGAAAATAAAGGTAAAGAAAACTCTTGAAGCCTAATACTGATTCAAAAAGGTCGAAGACACAGAGTTAACAGGCCAGTTGTTTGCCAAGAAAATAGAGAAAAAGTAAACATAAAATTAAGCAGGCCATACCCGTCATGGATCAACTTTTTATTGACCATTCTACATGATAACTCCCATGAAGAATTTTTTCCACTGTCAATACAAATTTATACCATACAACATGTTCTTACTTTGCGACCACATGTGAAACCCTCCCTGTACAGACCTTTCCTAATCTTGTTCCCATATCCATATTATCTTATTTGTTTCTTCAAATTGGGAGTCAAAACATTGTTCCAGATCATCATACCAATAGGGACTGCAAAGGCAATATCACATAGATCTTCTGAGAAGCTACACTGTAGCAATGCACAAATGATGACTTGTTGAACTAACACTTCCCTCAGTTCCCTGTAACCCCAGATAGGACTAAAGCATAATTTCATCTATTATTTTGATTACTTGTGCTCAACCCCAGATAGGGCTACAGCACAAATTCACCTGTTCTTTTGATTATTGTGCTCAACAGCATCAGTATATGTCTTCCTATAATATATTCAATGACTATATCATGCACCCAAGAACTACAAAATATATGAATACTATTGTAGTTTTTTTTTTTTTTTTTCAAACAATGAAATACTGACAAAATATTAAACTTACCAGCACCAATAGCATATACATTTTTCAGGCCACCCATAACTTCATGAGTGACAAGATCACTATTATCCCACACAATGAAATGTGGCTGCCTCAAAAACTTAGCAAGAGGTTTTCTCCACTTATCGGACCCACATATTCGAGCATTAGCATATTCCTTGTTATAAATCTCCGAAGCAATGTTTGGGCCCCCAAGATAAAGAATGTTCTCAATTGGAACTCCAGCTGCCAGGCATATATTCAAGATTACAAGAGACAACGGAAAACAAACTAAAGACTCGAATGGGAATAATATCTTAAAATTTACAAGATGTGAAACAGTGTTTCTGGATAAAGGAAAGAATGTTTGAAAACAAAAGAATAAATAGATGTTTTTAAAGAGATTTATTTCTTTAAAGAAAATTAGTGATGACTTTTACTTATGGAAAAAGGACCCAACAAATATAACTTTGAGATTAAAAAAACAAGATGACCATCAGACAGGAACAGTTGTGAAGGGTCATCCATATCTTTTCTAATATCAAAAAAATGATAACATCTACTTCTTTTGCTCACCACGCAGATAACAACGTAAGACATCACAATTGAAAATTCTAATTTATTTTAACAACATAACACGTGAAAGAAGGGATGGCACCCCCATTTAGTTCAAAAAAGAAAAGAAAAAGGAAATAGTGTGAAAACAAAGCTATATGGATATTGTATTTTGTTTTCCTGTCTGGAGATAAGGCATATAAAATGCAACTAATTTATAAAAATACAACAACAATGGTGAACTCATGTTTCATAACTATATCCAGTTTGTGGTTTGAAAGAAAAAAATGGTGCTCTCTTCTAATATTTTGCACTTATAATGCATCCTAGAATACCAATAATTTTGCAATACATCTCTGTTCAATCAAATAAATAGTTTGCATCGAAGAACAGCCATAAAGACGACATAAATCAAGACACACATCTTAGAACAATCGAAGGCCTACATCTGCCTAGTTCCATAGTTTTGCTATCTTATTCTTGGCAGTTACAACCTGCTCACTTACAACTAATTGGGGACTTAACAAGAAACAAAGCTAACAATCTAAAACCCCTTGCATGACCATCCTAAGCCAGTGGAAAAGAGCAAGAGTACATACTTGCACATCTGATCATCTGTGTGGGTGTTACTATCCGTGGGACCGGATCTAAAGCCGCCTCGATACCTTTCGCCAGAGAGATTATAATTGGAACAGTGATTCTCTCCTTCCAGTATCTATTGATCTCCTCAAACACTTCGCGGGTCTCTGTGGAAGGCAAACCATTCACAACAATATCAGCATCCCATACTGCCTCCTGCAAATTAGTCACAACCTTCAGTGGGCAGAGTGGCGTGTCAATCATGTTCAAGCAGAAACCATCCCTCAAGATCTCATCTGCATACAGTGTCCGGTCCCCAAGCCTTCCTTCAACATATTCAAGTATGCGCACCGTCGAATCAGACGTCTCAAAACATCCTCCCTAGAATTGATTACCGCAAATAGATGCTCTGCTGTGGACCTGTCAACCGGTCTCCCAGGCCGTCTCCATATTCTAATCTGAACCTTCTCACGAAAATGACCATAAGCATCTTGCAAGAGAGCAGCAAAAACACTGCCCCAGTCACCAGCCCCTATACCCACAATCTTTAACAGATCTCCATCAGACTTGCCGAGAAGGCGACGGAGCTCATCCAGCCTTTCTTCAGCACCACTGGAGTTGTGAATAGATCCATTAACCTGAAGAGAACCATGATCCCTTTCAACACTGCCAACCATCTTGTTCCAAGCAGAACACACTGAAATTTCCCAAGTTTGAAATTCCTTATATGTTCCCAATACTCAAATTCTCTGAATCATAGGCAAAACAATTTAACAATTCATCCAACAGCAATATCAATACTTCTAACGGCTTTCAGCAAAACGCGGTTCTCTAATTCTTTGGCTACCTTTTGGCTTCTTCCTAGATATAAGAATTTCTTCAGCTTTCACCGATTTTGTAAACCAAAAACAAAATTTATGCCTCTCCTACCAACCAGAACTCCAAAATTCTATTATTCAAGATCGAAGAACTCGTCTCCTCTATGATACAATCTGCCTCAGAACCCTCACAAAGACCCAAAAACCTGTCTTCTTTGCAACAACAGTACCGAATTTCCTCATCAAAAAACCAGTCTTTCTCCAAGAGGTCGACTCCAAAACACTCAAACTTGCCCTATCTACCTCTAAACTCTTGCCAGATCAAGATATAAAGCCCGCAAGTAAACTCAAAGCATACCTTCGTGATTGCCGCCGGAGTTACTCCAACCAATATTAAAACACTCAGCTTTCGTGTCCGAGACTCCAAGGTCGGCACTGCCCACGTGATCCGCTCTAATCCTTTCACCCGAAGCCCACTGTAACGAAACAAGGAGCCGGCATTGGGGTTCAGCAGCGGACGGGCGGTGGGGCTCCTTCAAGCTCTCTTAGGCACCGGGGAAGGATGGGAACAGCGCCTGAGATCTGAAGGCCGAAGTTTTGATGGGGAAATGGGGGAGCTGCGAGAGAGGAGTGGGAGAGGGGGTTGGGCTTTTGGAGGAGTCAAGTAAAGCGGTTATGATTTGGAATTGGGTGGCTGCATTAAAGACTTGGGATGTTGCCAGCTTTCCAACGGCCATAAATAGGGTAGCTCTCTGGTTATGGCGGCAACTTGCAAGAGTCTCTCAAGTGCGGATACTCTCGCGCAAGAAGAAAGATGGTCTGTCGTGGGCTCTCCATGTATAAAATGGCTTTTCTTTATCAACTGTGATGCATCATCCACGTAGGACCTTTTTGTTTGACAGCCGTCGATGATAGTCTTAGAATATTGCACAGCATTCTACGATGCAAATCGAATACCACAAAGAACCCATATTTTTGTTGATATTGGGCACTTGACCGGATTTCATAGAGACCCTGTGGCAGCTGGCACTAAACGTGTTTTCGCATGGATTATTGCATGATCGCTTGTTTGTTTTTCCATGAGAAGTGAACATGATATAAGCGCACCTCTGGCATCTCTAGTGTGAGTTTTAGATCATTTCTAATTCCAGATTGAGGTGGAGAGATCCGGTTCTAAGTCAAGGATTATTCATGTAGGCTTGCAACGAACCCACCATGTATTATGGTCTCTTTTCAATCATGGACCATTCAGTAACATAGAGACTGTGATGTGGAACTAGGCTTCTGTAGTGCAACATCCAAACTCATTAAATGTGTCGATGTGATGCATTTAATTAATCCTTTGAGAATAGAGTTTTAGATACGTCATGGCACAAATTTAATGCATGAACGTGCAAGAACTTATGGATTGTTGTAACTTTTTTGAACATATGCATGCAGCACTCACTGCTTACAGAAAAGTGAAATTACTAAGAAAGACATAAAACAGAGGTTTCATGGTCCGGTTAGACATGTTTGGACGCTGAATTCGTCATGTAGAAGAATGCTGTGCTGCAGTACACAGTATGAGACATCCCATTTTGACAACAATCACATTTGGTGGCCAAGCGACTCATCTTGCAAAAAGCAATCTGATGAGCAACTTTTATTGGAAACGGGAACAGCATTAAGGATCATCTGGGCTATTTCTTGCCTTTTGAGATTGGTCCTATCAAACTTTCCTCGCTAATTTTCAGTGTTTTGATAAAAATTTTGGCGTAGAGAGACCAACGCACAGCAATATGGGCCCATTTGTTTGATAACGTGGATCATTAAGGGAATAATCTAGTCTCTTGGAAGTGACTTTTAGTTAAGTAGTGTATTGTCACTACCATAGAATGGGATTACGGCAGTGCATACTATAATAGCGATTTCGAAAACTATTGTCATAGGATCTACAGTGGTGATTATATAGAATTATTGCGATAGATCTGACCTATGGCAGCGGTTATTATCAACCACTGCCATACATGTCAGACCTATGGTTACGGTTAGCAATAACCACTGCAATAAACTGAAACCTATGGCAGCGGTTAAATATAACCACTGCCATAGATTCGATCTATGGCAGCAATTTTGTTTAACCGCTGCCATATGTTCGTCTATTGCAACGGTTCATTATAACCCCTGCTATATTTTTTTTTTCATATTCTTTTTCTTAATATTATATAATTTTAAAATTTAATATCCATCTTCATCATTCATTATCTTAATGATCATCATTAGAGTATCGTCATAAAAAATCATCTCAATCCAATGGCCCTAGCTTCATCGATCAATAAAATTTGATTTCAACGATCACGAACGATGGTGCGATAGTCTGATAGATAGAGACCACCAATGGATCCAAAAATCTATAACGATGATCTTGGTGTCATTTGTATTATACTATCAAAATTTTACTTAAATCGGATATCGTTATCATGGTCGATTTAAAAGAAAATGATTTTGGCCATTAAATGAGAAATAAGTGATCAAAGGACAAAATGGCACCTGATTATAAGATAATTTTTTAGATAAATGATCTTGACTACTACTTTAATCATTTTTATGGTAGTGATCGTAAAATATAAATTATTTCTATATGAATTATTCATGTTAAGCAAATCTTGCAAAAGCACAAACATAACTACTAAAGAAATTTAAAAACTGGTATTGAGCGACGTATAGTTTTGGATAGTTCTTAAATCCATAATTTAAATTTTACGATCACCACCATAAAAATGATTATAGTAATAGCCAAGATCATTTATCTAAAAAATTATCTCATAATGCTGTCTGATCCTTTGATCATTTATTTCTTATTTAGCAGCCAAAATCATCATATACTAAATCAACCATGATAACGATATCCGATTGAAGTAAAATTTTGATAGTATGATATAAACAGCACTGAGATCATCATTACAAATTTTTGGATCAATCGATGGTCTTTATCTATCAAATCATCAAACGATCGTTCGTGACCGTCGAAATCAAATTTTATCAATCGATATAGTTAGGGCTATCCGATTGAGGCAGTCTTTTGTGATGACACTCTAACAATAATTACTTTGATAATGAATGAGAAAAATAAATTTTAAATTTTAAAATTATATCATATTTAGAAAAAAATATAAAAATTTCATATTTGAATTTATAGCAGCGGTTGGCAAAAACCGCTGCTATAGTGTTGACCTATGGCAATGGTTTTAAAAATCACTGCCATAGATTCGGCATAAATTTTTAGTCCATACCGAACCTTTCATCTTTCCGACGTAAACTTTCTCTCTCTCTCCCCCTCTCTACCCAAGCCCTAGCTACCCTTTCCGCCGCTAACCCGCCCCTCCGTCGGCCTACCCCGTCACTAGCCACCTCCCCACCTGCCTCTCTCTAACTCTCTTTCTCTCTTCTCGCCTTGTCGCTAGCTACCACCCCGCGCCGGCCCGCCCGCCGCCACCCCCTCTCTCAACCCCACCGTCGACTTCGACTCCCTCTGCTCTCTCCCTCCCTCAGCCCCATGTCGGCTCCCTCCCTCCACCACGGCCCCTCCCTCAGCCCCACCGCGGGCCCTACCTTCCTCATGTCCCAGCCCTCTGTCGGCCTAGCTCGCCACCAGCCTGCCCCATCAATGGCCTCCTTTGCCCTACCTCCCTTGGCCCGGCCTACACCCCACCGCCCCCTTTGCCACGCTCCACCACCTGCACCATCGACCCCCTTTGGCCCTGCACCCCTCATGCGTTGCTGCCTCCATAGTATAGATTGGCCCCGATATTTTTATTAATTAATTTATTATTATACTATAATTATTAAATTTATTATTTAGTAATTTTTTATGCTTAATGAATATATATTAAATTTATTATATTATTTATAAATTATTTATTATTATATTTATAAATTAAAGTATATTTATAATTTAATATTATTTTTTAAATTATTAAATTTAATATTATTCATAAATTATTTATTATTTTATATTAATAAATTAAAATATATTCATAACTTAATATTATATCTTAAATTATTAAATTTAATATTAATAAAAATATTATATATATTATTTTTTTATTTTTTATAATATTTTATTTTAAAAAATTGGTTTTTTATATAAAGAGGCTATAATGATTTTTGATGAAAAATGGTTAATTCTTAGTATGATTTTATTAATGTGAAGAACTTTTTTTTTCTTCTATAAATATTTTAACAATTTCAAATGGCAAGACGATCTTGGATGGCTAGCGATTGTTTAGCAGGCAATAGTTCGCAATCGATTTGGTTTAGTTATAGTAGATACCGAAAGTACATTACAATGCATGATTAAATGATAAATCTGAGCTTCTTTTTTATTTTTATTTTTTTATTTTTTTAAGTTTTTTAATATTTAAGATAAGTTCTATCCTGGCTAATTTGTTGCTCCTGACTAATAGAAAGTAAAATTATAATTTGTTGCTCTTTCTTAATAATTTATGGATGTAATTTATGTAT
Organism: Cocos nucifera; assembly: GCA_006176705.1. Classification (NCBI taxonomy): domain Eukaryota; kingdom Viridiplantae; phylum Streptophyta; class Magnoliopsida; order Arecales; family Arecaceae; genus Cocos; species Cocos nucifera. The sequence continues at coordinate 349,701 of QRFJ01000275.1, read as the reverse complement.
TTATTGCATAATATTTTTTGAGTTACTATTTATATTTTGTTGCTTTTATTTATTGCATTACATAATGATAGATCCGTCAATTGATTAGTATATATAATCTCCGACACCCACATATTTATATATTTTTTATATGAATGAGAAAATTATGTACAATGATCAATTAATTATCTAATTTGGATAGTTTAAAAATTATAAATAATTCTATAGATAATTATAGTAATCAAACAATATATTGAGTATTCCAAAAGAAATTTCAGATAGCATTTTTTTTTGTTCTTCCTACACAAGAGAACTAAGAAAAAATATTGTCAAAATTTTTTTCGATCCCTATTGCGTATCATTTGGTTACTGTAATAAATCTATAGAATTAATATAATTTTTGAATAGGATAAAATCTATCTTTATCTATTAGTTGGAGATAGGATGCATTTAATTAGATATATATAAAATGTCTATTTACAATCAGTTATGGCTTATGAGTTATTTACAATGTATTGGTATATAATTTAAATATCATACATGATTTAATTATAGTATCACCATTTTTAAAATGGATAAGAG